>VXBW01000145.1:113801-139235 GCA_013400375.1 Thinocorus orbignyianus
AAACAAATTAATAACATGGATTAATGGGTAACAGAAATAGGGGACTGGTTTGACCAATGCAAGGCATTATTAACTGACCACTGAAAAGCTGAAATTCATTGAAAAGAAAAAGCATTTGAGTTAAGGCATCACAATCTCAAAACTGTGTGAGAAAAATTAAAACACCACAGCAGAAATCAGCTGAGAAAGAAGAGTGAGAGAAAACACAAGGAACTCTTCAAGTAGTACTTCAGAGAAGTTTATTTCAGGGCCTGCCTTAGATTAGCTGTTGCTCCCATGGATGCAGAGCACAGGGAACCTGCAAAGAAGTTATCATTAGACTTGTTCATATCCTCTTGCCTTGGTCCTACAGAAGACTTTGCTTAGGGACAATCATGGCGTACAGAAGTGAAAACAGCTTTATCAATGCCCTTCTGGTGATAACCTTTCAGCTTTCTGTCTTTCAGCAGCTGCTACCCAACAAAGGCTGCGTAGGAAAGCAGAGAGGGGCTTGGGCCCTTGGAGACCCTAGAAGGTCCAGAGGCCAAGTAGCCCCCAGGCCAAGCTGCCTGGGCTGACCAGCCCTACCAGCTTCTGCTTTGTTTGGGGCACTAAATGATCTGGGGGGACTGCTATCCCTCAGCAGTGCAGCACATGCCCACACATGCAGACCAGCCTGCAGCACGGGGTCAAAATATTCTACAAAACAAGAGAAGCTCTCCCTTGAACAGAAAGCCCTCTCTGAATGAACTGAACCTGAAAGCAGGATATTGTTTCCTAGCATGGACAAGTGTTGATGAACTCTCCTGTTAGTAGTGACAAACACTGTGACCTTTCTGAAGAGATTCTGGACCTTTGAGAAGGGAGAACTTATTTTACAGGTGCAGTTTTCCAATAAAATTGTGCTCTTAATAGACCTTATGCAAGAAAATGGTATAAGCAATTAAGTTACCCCGATATAGTATATATATATATGTATATATGTAAATATCTTGAGAAGTTTCAAACAGAGAAATTACCAACAGGGTAGTCCCAAGAGGGATTACCAATAACAAAGTATTGCATCCACCATTAGCTTTTTGTAGAGTCTGCTACTTTATGCGTTCGTGTAAAGCAGTAGAAATCAAAGCAACAGTTCAGAGAAACCTATCAAATCCAAACTGTTATTTGTTATTTACATTCTGCATGTAAAGCAGGTAAGTCACTGTGCAAGGTACCACATTGCTAAATTTTCAATGTCAACTATGTTCTTGCTTTAAACTGTTTTATCTGATAGTTGTTTCAGAAATGCATTGCATTTTTCATCAACATTGGCTCTTCTATGCAACTACAGAAGAAGCTGGGATGTCCCAGAGGTTAATTTCAGACTAACTTTGCAGTTGAAATTCAACCTTCATATGTGTCCCATCTACCTGCTCCCACTCCTTCCCCAACACAGAACATCGTTGAGGGCCACCCTTGAGATGTCATTTTTCATATCCATTTTTTTCCCTGTCTAGGGCAGTTAACGTCCTTTCTTCCTTCCATTCACAGGTGCTTTGCATGGGACTTTGAGTCACTTCATTCTTTTTGTCACACGCTTCATACACTGCCCAAGATTAGAAATTTCTCACACGGTTTAATTGGCCTGACAGCGTGCTCTCAGGGGCTTTTCCAACCAGAGCGCAGTTTCAGTCTCATCTGTCTTGCAGGACTCTTCTCCTAAGAGCCAAATAACAGCTATTGGGATAAAAGTCCTGAAGTTTGATGAGGTTTCTTTCTCTTTTTGTGGGGAAACATCTCACAAGGGTAAAATTTGTTGAAAACATGACAGGTCTTTAGCTTAAAGCTGTTGGGTTTTGCCTTATGCTAATTTTCTCTGGCAAGCCATTGCGATATTGATGAAAACACTCTGTCTGCACCAGTACTGTGCTATCCATGGCAGGATCTGATGCACAAGTCAGAGACTCTGCTTGTTTCAGCAGAGTAGCGATCCTTCAGAGCTGAATAGCTAACACAGGGATGAATTTCCTGGATACTGCTTGCATTTTTCAAAGTAACATATACGTATATATGCCTGAAAGACTTTCCAGCTTGCTGACCCTTTTGGAGGGTGGAGGAGCTTCAGCCTGCTTGATAGGGTTTGAAATGCTCTACCAAGAAGTTGGCTGGGTTTTTTTATCACAATTTTTTTTCACTTACTTGGAGCATTGCACCTTTGCAGTGTTTGGATAGCACCATGTATTGAAAGCTGCAGGTTCTCCTCACCTTACACATCTCCTGGGGTTCTTCTAGCCCCACCATAAACTGTTTTTTAAAGGACCTGGACACAGGAGTCATTAGAGCAGGACATATAGCTACCCTGACAACCATGAGACATGATAGCAGAGTCACAAGCTCTGTGCTAGCCATCAAATATATGACTTTATTGCCAATCCAGCTTCAGGGTATATTAAATTGTGCATTGACTGTTAATGAGCAGTGATGATGAAATGCTTTATGGAGTGGTGAAGCAAGGTATGATATTACCACAGGGCAGTCTGGGTGCCTGCAGAATTTCCCAGGTCCTGGTGCTGTTCCTTGATGAGACTGTCTCTGCTCCCATTTCTCCACTATTCTGTCCCCTACTCCCCGCCACAGGCTGCTCTGGACTCTGCAGAACTAATTTCTTCTGTTCACCCAAGTCAGTCACTTCAGTCTTCCTTCACCTTGTACATGTTTCTGCTTGCTGCAGAATAAAAATTGCCTTAAAATAGTTTATGTTATCATTCGCTTCAATGCAAATAGCACATCCTTTGTTGCAAAGTCAATGTCTTCACATTTCTTTGCTTGCCATCTAAGCAGTCTCTGTGGGTGTAGGATGAAAAAGGTGTTAGTTTATATTTTCTAATTTATTTTACATTTTTCACCATAACATTGACATTCTTAATATACATTAAGAAAAAATCTTGATATTTGTGAAGAAATATTTTAATTTACTTTCACTATAGCAATCTAGCTTCTTTCTACCACAATGCTCATCTTTCCAGTCTTTATATTCTTTCAGCAAAATAGCCACAGTTTTGTTTGGGGTGAAACCAGGAATTTACCTACTGAAAAAGTCCACAGTTTCCCTCTATGAACTTCTGCTTGAAGAAACCTAACATGTACCTCATATTTAGTTGGTTACAAGATATGTGGTCTCAATTAGCAATTTGTCTTTCAAACACTGTTCTCTTATGTCGCCTCTTACCAGCAAATGTAGGTGTTTTATCATTGGCAATAAACAAAACATGTGGAAGTGATATTACCTATGTGTCTTGTACAGTCTTCAAGGATTTAAAGCACTACAAAGATAGAACAGTTCTGTGCTTTCTAGATAGTTCTTTATCTTCAATGGATAAATAAAAGATTGATCAACAAGATGTTCTTTCATATTGTCTTTTTCTATCACAGGAAGATGCAAGTTGTCATACAGATACCCAGCTGAAATTGCAAGTCTTGGTCCCCCATGATTTAAGTTGAAATAAGTAGTTCAGCCTCTTTCCACTGAGAGTCATCAAGCCTCCCTATACTGCAACGTTAATAAGAGCAAGATGAATTCTTCAACCTGCACAAACTTGTGAAATTTAAATTCTTAGTATTGAATTATATTTCTTTGTGCAATAGTGAGAGCCTAAAAGTTGTTTTAAAACTCTTTTTCCCCATGAATACCCTTCCCGACATCTGTTCATGAAATAGTCTATAATCTTATAAATTATATAGCTACATATTTCTCTATTGCAAAACTCGTAAGTGTACAGGACAACACTGGTACCAAATACTAACTTTTCACACACTGGAAATTATTTTATTTTCAAAGAAAAATATTGAAACATTTATGCTCGGAAGTCTTGAAACAACCTACAGATGAAACCCTAGTTTTGCATTGAATAGAATTGCAATGTCATTTTTAATAATTTATTTATTTACTCTAAATTTAAAATAATATATTTGACATACGTGTACATAAATATATATTTTATATATGTATATATATATACACACACAAAATTTTTCCAGGCCATAGATCAAAATAAAATACAAACAAGGGAGGTTTCTGTTTCTACTGGAGAAGAAAAGGAGAATATACACTGTTGAAAGCATGAATGTGCACTAGAATTTCATTCTGGTGCAATCATTTATAAAGAGTTGCATCATTTTGCATTTCTTTGTAGTCTGATTTTTTTAGGGATAAAAACTGTTTCACAGGAACGTATGTACAGGAAGGTGGGAGGGTAGTGAGAAAGCAGCATTGAATGGGCACTCAACAATTTTATCTTGTCCTTGAAAGACTGTGGGGACTGAGAAGGATCATAGCAGGTATTTTGAATCTAGCCATCAAATGTACCACTGTGTATTCTCTGTCATCCTAGTGCTATGATGACTGGTTTCACCGTGTGGCCATTGCCCCTTCTGCCTTTGCTCCCTGTGCACTGTGTCCTGACAGCCTGTGGATCCCATGTTTTGGTCCATAGAGTAAAGAATTCACATGCGAAAGAAGCAGCCAAAGCAGGAAACTCTCAAAATGCCTTTTTGTTCACTTAAAAACAAAAACAAACAAAAAACCAACCAAACAAGCAACAACCAACCAAACAAAAAAAGTCTAGTTGCATAGATCTCTATTTCTTTCTTTGTTTCTGGCAACAATAGTCTCAAATTTAGTCAGAAGATGAGCTCCCAAGAGAGCAGGATACAAGTCTTTCTGGCTTTCATTCCCCAACCCTATAGCTCTGGGAAGCATGTGGAGCTGACTTCAGAGACTGCAAATGTTGGTATCTGGATGATATAAATTCAATCCAGCTTTTGCAAAGCTGACTTTAATATCTCGCTGGAGTCAGCCTCCTTTGTGGTGCTGTGAATCCCTCATGAGATGGATGAAGTGCCCAGAGTTTTCAGCTCACACCTCCATGGTAGCGCATCTGGAAATTCAGAAAACCTCTTCCCCTCTTCATCCTTTCTTCCTCCTCCTCTGCTCCACGAGCTTGCAGCAGCACGTTTCGACAGGGTGGTCCTGGCAGCTCTGTGGACCTTAAACCCAAGATAGCAACAAAATTGGGCTGCCTCACAGCTCCATGGTGGTCACAGTCCCAGAACAGTAGATGAAGGCTGGCTGCCTAAGGGAGAAGGCTTGACAGAAAAGAGGTAAAACCTGAAATCTTATCTGACTGAAAGTTTCATCAAAACCAATAAAATTCTGCATGGTTTTGACAAGTTGGCCCTTCAAAATAAAAATTTCCCAAGTGATTTTCCCCCCCCAATACATTCTAATTTGCTGCACTGTGTCTTTGAAGGATAAGTCATGTGGAAAAGCTCAAAAAAATGGGTTCCTGAAGGTGTGTATTGATAACCTAACTCCTTGCAACTGAGTGAACTCAGTCAGATAGATCTTCTTTAAGCATCAGCAACACTGTAACAAGAAGGGCAAGTAGAAAACTGTCATCACTGTGGATGTATTGGATGGATGTTTTTTTTCCCTCTCTTTCATTCTTCTTATTTTTGTTAGTGCATAAGTAACTTCATGACTACCAGAAAAAAAAAAAAAAAAAAAAAAAAAAAAAAAAAATTAANAATAAAGTTTAACCCCATCATAAATAAAGGTGATTTATGAAGGAAAACTAAAGTGTGAAATAGGCAGAGCTTGCTTAAATGACTTGGTAATAGTTCACATGCAAAATTTTTGTAAAAGCAAAGGAAAGATAAGAATTCTTCAAGATACTATAATAAGCTGCAAAATTAACCCCAGAAGAGTATTATATAAAAGTAGATTTTGTGGAAATTATCTCAATAATGCAGATTGATTAGAGTGAGAAATAGAACCCTAGCAGAAGCAACACCAACCCTGATAAAGCATTGGAGAACTTACTGCGGAGACCCATCCTGCCTTGCCTGTGTGATAGCAAAGTACCTTACCCAGAGAAGTTCTGGATGCCCCATCCCTGGAAGTGTTCAAGGCCAGGTTGGATATGACTTTGAGCAACCTAGTCTAATGGGAGGTGTCCCTGCCCATGGCAGGGGGGTTGAAACTCAATGATCTTTAAGGTCCCTTCCAACCTAAACCATTCCACGATTCTATGAAAGGTTCACCAGTAGCTATCTTTCTTTCCTCTATGCAGTTTCTGTGATCCTGCTTCCTGTGAGCCTTTGATATATTAATTGATGTTTCTTACCTTGTAGTTTCTTACAGAGTGCAGTTTAAAAGGATTCTGAAGTTTCATCATCCTGCCTTTAACATCTGCAGAAATGTTCTCCACCTTACCAATTACATCTCAAGCTAACTTTCTAACCAAAAGACACTGAGCTGGAGCCAGTCATCTGGACCAGCAGCACATGTACCTTAGGGGAGGTTCTCTGACGACCATCCTTAACGACTCTTCCACTCATGACCCAGACTTTAAGGAGTAGTGGTCTTGAGGGCAGTAACAGGAGGTACAATAAATCTGCACATCTTCCTAGTATATAATTTCATATTTGGTGGGTAGGGAAGGCAGAGTATGAGTAGGGTGAACAGAAATTCAATTAGATTGCCACATAGAATACTTCAACTTTTCTATAGGCAATTTCATTATAGAAAATTTCCTGGGAAGGGCTTTTTGACATAAGCTGATAGGGCACTGCTTACTGTGACTGTCCCAGGTAAACAAAAAACCCTCTGTTTATTGCAAGTTTTCTTAGGAAGGAGAGCTTGCAGGCTAGTTATGTAAAAGCAACTACCTGGAAATAACAGCTATAAAATTCCAGCAAAAAGGCAAATAAGTGGAGTCATGATTGCTCAAATTTAAAATAATTAATTTGCACTTTGCTATATATCAGCACTGACTGCAGGAAGTAAAAGAACAGAATAGGTAATATAAACCTAAAAGGAAAGCAAAAAGGGACAAAATATATATTTGAAAATATAAGAATAACTCTATCATTATATAAAAAGAGTTAGATTCAACAGAATAAATAAGAATAGGGTTAACTATGTGTTTTCTCCTCACAGAAACCAAAAACTGAATGCATTAGCAAAATTCTGTTAGGACTGAAAGACTTTAATTTGTTTGAACAAGCTTTGTGCTAGGCTTATATAGCACCAAATAAAAACAAAGATATTGTGGACATATAATTTTGCCTCTTTGGTTAAGGCTTCCAACAGCTTCTTTATTTCAGATAACCTTTAATTTTGGATATGCTCAGAATTATTTTGAAAACCAACCTTCTTTATTTATTTTTTTTTTCCTTAAAAGTAGCTATTTTGTGGATATCATTTGTTAAAAAAGTTGTACTGGTTGTGGCACATTTGTAATCTCTCTGTAACAATGTTTATAACTGAACTTTCACTAATGGTGTCATTTGAAACTACTCCAATACTGTAAAACTAGTAGTCAGTAGAGAAGAAAAAAAAAAAAAAAAAGTACTTTTGTGAGGATTTTCTCAAGAGACACCTTTGATTAAAAGTTTCTTAGTTCAATAAAATTGTCCAGTAACATTTTCAGAGCTAAAAAATATGCAGAAGTATGTTTTCTTTTGTTATTGGATTCTAAATTTTGACAGTATGAAAACAGTAACTTAATGCATGGAATTTCTCCTACTTCACATTTTTATCAGACTTCTTGGTTTTACATCTTCTCAATTTAAAGAACGGGTTTACTGTATCCTTTTAACATTACTTTGTCTGAGATAAAGACAGAAAAAAATTGAAAAGGATGAAGTTATTCTGTTATAAGAAAAGGGAGATCAAATTTTCATTCCATGCTGCCAATTTGTTGATAGAAGGACAATATAAACGAGAACACAGAAGACTTCTGAAAATATTTAGATTTTTTGTTAATATTTTAGTGTATCTTTTTTGCATAAATCTGCTTTCAAAAGTCTTCAAAACATCAGATTGAAACAATCTTTATAGATGCGCAATATTTTTTGAACACTGAAAGTCGAGCTTGAATCTTCTTCAGTAATTTGACAAGCTAAAATACCAAAGCTTAAAAAAATTTCTTTCTCAACATGTAAAGCTGAATTTGAAAGGGATATCATTCAAAGCTAAATTGCAGGACTAAACCTCAGAATATTTTGTCTATCTCACTAATATTCTGTGCCTAAGACAGCATTTGCAACTGCAGAAGCAGCTTCCAGGTCCCCTACAAATCCCTGCTGGTGAAGCCTCCCTCTTTGAGATCTACTGCTGCTGCTCTCATCTTCACTCCCCAGCAGTGGCTTTGTGCCTGATTTGGTGTCTTTGTTTTGGAAGCTAGATCAGGAAGTGAGAGAAGCACAGCATTTATGCTTGTTTGCTTTTACACATGAGAGATGAACACTGAATTTTAGTGGCCTTCTCCTTGTGAGAGACCACATCAGAGCAAGGCTACTCCAGCAGCCAAGACAGCATTTTGTCCAGTTACATTCTCAACTTCACTCTCTTGCTCCATCTTCAAAATTATGTCTAGTAACTGTGGAGAGAAAAATAGACTGATTTAACTGAGTCCTTTAGCTGCAAGAACAGACTCTTTTTGTCATTTGATTGAAATTCCTTTTTTGGCACGTCTGCATCACCTTTGTTTGAGGTGAACTTCGCAGCAGTGCCTTCAATACTGCCCACCCTGGTTCAAAAACTGTAGGCAGAGGCAATGACACCTACTAGAGGAGCTGCTTGACACTTTCCATACGATGACTCTGTTTTCTGTTGCTCATAACTTCATAAAAATCACAGATTTTGGCTGAACTTTACATGCCTGGTATCTGTGTCAGGCTGTGTTTTGCTTTTGTTTTCTTTTTTAAATGTTTCAGCCAAAATAAAACGACTTCTTTGAAAAATACATTTAAAGAAAAAATACACCATTATGACAACAATGAAAGAAAAAAAACAAAACAAAACAAAACCAAACAGACCAGCAACAAAACAAACAAAAAATCCAAAGCAGCAACAAAAAGCCCAAACCAAACCCTTATAACTATTTTGTTGGTTGCATTTTGTTCACACTGGAAGAACAAGCAAACAAGCAGACAGAACACCATGCACGGGTGAAAACAGACCATGCTTGTAACTATTTTGCTGAGTTTAATTTCATCATTGTATTCTGGAAAAGTGTCAGGCGTGCTTTTCTTTCTAAGTTTTGTGGATGGATCCACAATGAACAAAAATCAAGTCTTGCTTTTGAATGAAAACTTTCCATTGTGCTCAAGCCAAAAGTTTTTAGCTCTTACACATACTCCATCAATAAAACAACTGCAGAGTTAGGGGTATCTTGGGATCCATCAGTATAGCCAAGAGGAACAACAAATGCGGGAAACCCCAAATGGAGAACGGAACAAGGGTGGTTGGGTGGTTAGACCTGACTGCCTGGGGACTGCCACACTGAGGTTAAACCTGAAGATTGCAGAGTTGGACAGGAGGCTGCTTTGTAAGGAGGGTGGTTAGGGTGGGTCTGGCAGGTATATACCTGTGGAGTCACTGACTGAGGATGGTGCAATGAGTCCAGTGGTTCCTGCCATGGTGGTACCTGGGAGGGAGTTAAGACAGGGTTTCAGGGCTCTTGTTGGGTTTAAGGATTACATGGTCAAGGAGAAGCTTATGGAAGAAGCAGTGTGTGCACACATGAGCAGGTGCATGCATATGGACACAGACAGCATCCAAGGGGAGGAGGCAGAGAGGGACAGAGGGAGGGTGAACCACAGATGTGATGTCAGCAGCAACCACCTCTCCTGGACAGATGCTTGCTGTTCCCAGCTGGGGACCCCTGTAGATGAAAAAGCTCACAGTTTGGGCAGAGTGGTGGGAGAAGCAGCACCACCTTTTTTTTGGGCGGGAGCCCAAACCTCATTGAGAGCTGTGTGTCTGCCTCGAGCTGCAGAGCATTCAGCTCCATGTGGCCCAAACAAGCCTTGCAGCATCCAGGCAGCATCTGCTGAGACCCACAGCCCTGTGGAGGGCACTCTCAGAGGACCAGACTCCTCCTGAAAGTCGAAGAGCAGCAATGGAAAGGTATATGGTGGGTCTGAGTGGGGAACATCATGCATAAATACGAACTAAAGGGACAAAAATTTGGGGTTGCAAAGGAAAAGTCTCAAAAATTAGAATTGGTCTTAACAAAGGCAGTTTGTACATACCAGTTCCTTGATGTAAGCAGTATCACATCCAGCCACAACAACATGACAAAGTCCATTCAGGTCTCCCAGGGCCCCAAGATCTCTAAGAAAGGGATAATGCTGAAGTACAGCAAGTTCTTCACTTGAACACAGAGAATACAATTTATGATTTTGCAGTGGATTTGACTGGCAGTCTGAAAAATCCCACTCTGCATGCCTTAGATCAGTGGTAAGTGATGAAGAGGGAAGACGTTCAAGCTACTGCTTCCCCATAAAACAACAAAGAGATCTAGTTTCAGTTCCCTTCTCCTCAGCCATGAACAGTATGGCACTCTGACTTCACAGTGCTAATTAAAGAACTGGACCTCAGCTGTGTTTTCAGACTTTGGGGATTCCTTCATCACATGGTTCAGTCATTGCTGGGTTGCCTGGGTTGTTGCTTCTTTTCATTGCACTCTCTGTCGGGTTTTCAGGCTCTTTGATATAAATCTTCAACTGGAGTAAATCAGTACTGCTCCCTAGGGACATAGTTTTTAAATATGAAAGAAAGGTACTATTTAAAAGCACTGCTTTGTCAGTCTGACTGTGAAAAGATGAATAAAAATGGTTGCTGCTTGCAGTACACAACTGGTTGCCTTAGTGATACAGTCACAATTTGGTTGAAGGGACCCTGTATAGAACAACTAATATCATTAGGGAAGTGGAAGGATAACCCTGGCAGAAAGGTTCACAGCAATTAGATTCAAAATGAGCATCGCAAGAACAATTAATGTGCTCTTTTGCTGCACTCCAATTATGATTGAACAAGCACAACTCTGGCTTTTTTTTACTGGGTTTGCTGAGTAAATTCACTTTACTCATAACAAGAATCATCTGATTCTTGTTAGATAAAGTTACTGCCACTTAGTGCAAAAGGGAATGCAGCTTGGATGGGTTAATCTCAATATCTACGGCAGCTTATATTGGAATTCCTTTTCTTTGTCATGGTGCATCCACAGTCTTCTCCAGTACCATAACAGCACGTTTCCCTCTGTTAGACATGAAAGCACACTGTGAATCGTTTTTTGCAGGAAAAAAAAACACCAAAAAACCCAACCCAACAAAAAACCCAAGCAAGTGTTAAGTGTTTAGAATTGTTTACTTATTTAAATTATGTGAAGGCTGTCCTGGTTTCCAGCAAGGACGGGGTCGATTCTCCCCTGGCTCTATCAGGCACAGCTATTCCACCGCATGTGCGTCAGGCCTGGGGCATCAGGGAGCTAGCCGGGAAGGGGAGGGGCCACAACCGGAAGTGGGCGTGGTGACATAACAGCGTAGGTGTATATCTGGGCGGGTGGTGCCATGGTGCGGTTCGGCAGTATCGGTGGCGGTTGGGGCGGTGCGGGCTGGGGGTGGTATTGTACTGGTGTTTGTATCCTCCATCTGTGTTACTGTTTCCCTGTAATACCTGTTGTTCTGGTAAACAGTTTTTATCTCAACCCACGAGTCTGCCTTTTCCTTCCCATCCTCTCCCCACCGCTGGGGGGTGTCAGAGCAAGTGGGCTGCAATGGGGCATTTTTCTTGCTGCCGAGGCCAAACCACAACAAAGGCACAGTCACTTATATATTTTCCCTCTGGTGTAAACTTTGTCATTTGCTGCATACTTTCTACATACGTTTAAGCAGTCAGGACTAGCCATGTTAGCTGTACAAATACACTTAGGAATCCAGAGAGGATATGTAAGCCACAATACTGAAACTGAGTACAGTAAAAAGCAACCATCTCTGGACTGGGGTGTTGCAGATTTACTAGATTCCCATGCAAAAGATTTTTAGGGAATTTATATTCCATGGAAAATGCATAGGCTAAAGTAATGCCTTTAGAGAGATTTAGTTTATCAATTTAAATCTGTATGACCATTAGACTTCTTTCTTTGTCCCCACATTTCATGGATTTGCCCTGTCAGGGTCACTGTGTGCCGGTGACTCCTTCTCTAGTGAGTGTTCCAGACCTTTCAAAGGCTTCCAAACATCTTTTTTTCTTTAATTAAAAATAAAAGTTTCTATCTCCACCTCAAGTCTTGACCTAAAACAGAAGCCATAGTATGCTCTACCACTGTCCCCACCTGGAGTCATCCCTCTTCTTACTGGTCGAGTTACTCCCTTAGAGAGTTCCTCCTAGAGCTACCGTCAGCTCTTCTGGCAGCACAGTCACATGGCTAACCAGCAAAGAGGTTCCGGAGAAAGAAAACTTGCCCTGATCCATCCTGATGATGGAAAAGGAGAATGCTGTCAGTAGCTTTGCTAAGGTTTAAATAATGATAAGGGAATCCGAAGAGAGAACGAATGGGGGCGGGGCAGGGAAAGGATTTGCATGTGCATGCATGTAGATGGATGGAAAGAATACAACTAACTCAACAATACTAATGGTCTCAAGAGGTGGACTGATCCAGACTAACAGCAAACTCAGCACTTCCATGAAATGCATTTTTTCTCATGTTAGGTCACAGAGGTCACGTTTTTGAACAGGTGACTGGTACACCTTGTGCAAGAGCAAACCCACAGGTATTACATGGCCTCCTTCAAAAATAAAAGCAATCTTTACTAATTTTCTGTCTGAGTACTGAATTTTGTTTTCCTTTTTCTATAGCATCCGGCCAAGGGAATAGAAACTAGTAAAAATGAACAATTATATAAAAATAATGCTGACAGAGTTGCAAACACACAGTAAACACTTATTCCCAGGGCACCAGTGGAGAGTATTTCCTGGCTTAGAGATGCTCTAGAAAGGGAAAACCAAAGCAGTATCGAGGAAGTCCTTTTGATAACTCTTAATTAAATCTGTATCAATTGTTCAATTAAAAATAATGTATTAGTAAATAATATTTATGCATTTATGTTAAAAAGTATGGCTAAAATAAAAATTTTCCCAGGCACAGGCATAGAATCCAGTATTTTGATCTGCTTTTGTGTGTCCTCTACAGCTGATCTTCAACATCCTTTCTATCTCTTTGTTTTGGTGATGTTTTTTCTTTCTTGGCCCAACCACATTATGGAAAGAGAGCATTCTCTTACCTTGCAGTGACATAGCTGGGGGGCTTACAAGAACTGGAGCAGTAGGTCTGATACCTGGAAGGTCTTCACATACTAAGGACGGGTGCTTTCAATTTTATTACACATCATTGAACTTACTGTTCTTTTAAAACAGACCAAAAATAAAACTCTCTACTGAAGAACATAAATTACATGTTTTGGTTGTCTTATACCTTGGATCTTAGCGTTCTCTTACTATGCCAAACTTTGAATTCCTGACTAGAAGCAGCAGCTTCTTCACAATAGCCTGTCCCAAACTGAAGTACATGTTCATTTAATTCATAAATTCCCTTCTGTCCTGTGCAGAATGAATCAACACATCCCCACATGTCTTCCTAATAGAGAATCTTATATTAGGAATTAATAATAAAGTACATCTGGGAAGATTTAGCCATATGGCTTGGCATAATTTGAATAAATATAAAAACATTGTTTGTGTTCTGGAATTTAATGGACACTGTGTTTCCATTAAATAAAAACAATACTTCCCAGTTATCCTATTTTATTAATAAAGTCCTCTCTAGGTAGGAAATTTATTTTATAAAGGAGCTGTTTAAATAGATAAAATCGTTGTGCTTATACTGTGTGTTAGTTAAGCAATTCCTATACACGAAATGAGGAATATACATTGCCTGGAATACATTATGATAGAAGTATTCAGAAAGAAAAAAATCTTATTTTTTACTAAAAATATTTCCAAAAACAAATTCCAGCAAAAATATATCAAAGAAACCTTCTTTAACAGCCGTTTCTCTCTGTTTTATTTGGAAAGATTAACTCCTACACATTACATTTTATTTCACTATCCTAGCACATAGGAAAATGTATCAACTATTTTAACTTTAGTTATCATGAAATCAGCTCTCTAAGGAGCAGGTAACAGCCTTAAAATACCATGTCTAAAAATTATCTTCACTTTCGGCTGTTATCCCAGAAACAATATCGTATTAAATCTGTATTTCAAGTATCCGTTAGAATCACAATGTCAAGTGAGCCATTCTTTCAACATAATGGGAAGATTTGGTTATTTTTATTTGTTGAAATTATAATTATTTGCGTATACAACCCTATCAGTAGTACAAGAAAAAATACTTAAGATGTGGTGGTGATTTTAAACAGACTGATTAAACACATCATTGTAACAGAGTCGGTCAGAACAATGAAAAGATGATTAAAATCTTGTTCTAATTATGTAGTATTTTCAACAAGAAAAATAGATGGCATTGCTCATGACTCTAAACACAGGAATTTCAGTTTTTACAGACGGTTCAGTTTTACGAATCAGGTGACAGCTTCTCAGCAGGCCCGCTGGATCCTCTGAGAAGTACCAGAAGCCCATATAATTTTTTGTCCAGTGCTTCTAAAGATTACTAATTCAAATAAGAATATACTTGCCTCTGAGAGTGACGATAACACTCTAGCTGCTGACAATAAGAAACTCAGAAATGCACACCTCACAATCCCCAGTCATTTTAATTGGTACACTAGCTGAGTTTATTGCTGACCTCTTCTATACCTGCGTGACAGGGACCTTATTAGCTTCACACTTCTTTTTCAGTGCTTTTAATGTAAAGAAAAAATACTATAATAAATTTGAATTATACCAAATTTTGTCAATAATTTTTTTCATGCAGCTATGGGACACAGCAGATGTCCACAATCTCCAAGATCTCTTCTTCCTCCTCCTTTATAGAAGACTGAACTTTTCTATAGAAATAAAAGGCACAAAATCTTGTCAACATGCTTTTGGTTACATACGAGTTTTAGGTATCCATAGCCTATTAGAAAAAGTAAGCTAACAGCAATTTTTTTTCCTGCATTAGAGGTAACATGCCAACCATTGCATATCAATTCCCTTCCCAGTGCTTGTGATTGTATTTGAGGATTAGGGGAGGATTTAAGCATCTTCTTGGAATTCGTACACTATTAAATGTGTGTGTATGATTGTGTATGTTTTAGATTAACATTTTTAGTCAAGACTGGGGTGAAAAACAACATCGGCATAGTCTAGGAGCAGAAGGCAGATGCATTACAATTGTCTCCCTCAGATATAAGAAAAGACTTCCTTTTGTAACACGTAATTTAACAAACTTTATTCACATGTAGGAAACTGCCTTGTCATTATTTAAAAAGGGGGAAGAAATTTAATCTCCTGCAGGTTGCATCAAAACACCAAAAATAAAAATTCCCAAATGGAAAGTGTGCATGTATCACACAGAGTTGTGCAATGGAAAACGGTGTTTTTGTGTTGCTCCTGAGACCCAGGCTTCTCCCCTGTGCTTTGAGCCAGTGAACCTTCCCCTGCCCTGAGAGGCTGGTGTCCACAGCAGTGCAGCAGGTAGCAAGAGGGAGGTAAGCAGCAGCTTTGGCTTTTGGTCTTTGGTCCCCTCCTCCCTGCAGCTTCAGGAGGTGGGATGGCATGCCTTCATCCCCACCATATTACAAGGGGCAATTTCAAGGATTTGACACTCTGAATGTGGCTAGCTCGCAAACCTGGACTTTGACCTGGGTTAAACAGACCATGAAACTCAATTCAGGTCTGCAATTGCATGCTGGAGATATGGCATGCTCCTGGGTAGTATTAACGACCATGTCTTTGCAGCTATAATCCTCTATGGCTGGCCACGAGTCATGTATGGTCCCAAGGTGCTAGCAAAGTCAGACCCCTGTGAGACATGTCACGGGCAGCACGAGAACCCCTAACAGCTGACCTGGTTGTGGATCCCTGCCTTACTTCCTGGCATTCAGATGAAGAGAATGGCTTTATTTTTCTCGCCTATTTTTTCCTGTCTTGAAGAAGTGCTCTTCAAGAGAATTCACGGGCTGCATCATTAGCATGATAGCATAGTGTAGTGGTTGCATTCACTTCCAAAGCATTTTGCAAACATTAGCTTAACTGATATTTTGCATGAATTGAGAAAAAAAAAATATTTTATCAGTGTTGCCTGAATATAACCAAAAGTTCCTCTCTTTGATAAAATGTTAGTGAATATTTCTGAGACTTTCTTTTCTCAAATATTTTCCTAGTTTGTGTATATAATGACAGCTTTCAAGAACTTACTCAAAATATTAAAAACTTAAATATAAATTGCAGCTTGTATTGATTGTTCCTGGCTATGTGGCTTTCATAGCTCTGATGTTCGTACTCTCTATCTATTTATATTCACAGATTTATTCTTTGGATAGCTCAGGTGGGGTTAGAAATAATTTTAAAATATTTTCTTTTAAGAGATCATGTCCTAATGTCAGTTAGAGAGCATACAATCTAGCCTAAAGATTCTGTGACTACTGGGCTATCCAATTTACTTTGGCACATACCACCTATGTCAAAAAGTGAACCATATGTCCATTGTTCAGGTGATTACACGTGTAAACTTAAGTTACTCAGTGGGAGTATGCTTGCTAATCTTTAAGAGCTCCACATGAAACACAACAACATCTGTTCCCATCTTGATGAACCTCTAGTAAAAGCAATACTCTGCATAAGCATTGTAGAAATACCCATAATTAAAAAAAAAAAAAAAAGTAGAAATTACCATAATGTGCAGCTGATACCCATAAAGTGTAAATTGAGATTCCTCTATTATTTCCTAATAAGGAGATACATTGTCCTATTTCCTATATCTAGGAGAATAAGAGTTCCTATGTCATTGCTGTTACTATTTGTGTTACTGTAGAATTTAAAGATTCTGGTTTCAGACTACAAAGTTTCATCACATAAAAATACACAATAAAGTTCCCTGTCCAAAATAGCTTACCATATGGGAAATAACAGGTAGATGAATCAAGCTGTCAGAGAAACAACATGACAGTAGATGATTAGTACATCACAATATGGTCAACAATGGTAATCACATGTGCCACTTTTTAGAAGAGTTATTATATCTAGAAATCGACATTATTGACAGGGCTCATATTCATATCATATTTCTCTACTAATATAATATTAGACCCTCAGTAAATTAATATTTCTCAATTAACTAAATATTTAGTTTTCTATTTCACTCTTTCAGGGCTTGAGAAAATAAACTGCTAAGGAATTTTACAGAGAAGTAACCAAACACATTTCCAATACTGATCTAATTTCTGATATTGAACTTCTTACATGCCCAAATCACAAATACAGATGGGAAATTAATATGTGTGAGACCTATAGGGAAATTCCAATATATCTGAAACTAAACACATCAAATTTATATACAAAAGAAATGGATGAAAAATTAAAATTATTGGAACCAGTGTCTAAAAATCACTGCTACTTCTGAACATCAAATGCTCTACCTACATAAACAATGTAGCTTAGTACCTTAAGAAATTATATTCTACTTTGATCATTTTTTCTATTCTGTAATGTTAAAGTATTTTTATTTTGTTCTATTTAACAGACATAGATAAAAATCAAGACTGATGAACATGTTTCATACACTACCAATAGTCTTTTCTTATTTTGTCTTTTTAAAAACGATACAAAGTTACAGTGAACAATACCTTTTGTTATGCAAGTTGCATGTTACTGCACTTCAAACTGAGAAGTAATCATGAGTATTGAAATGAACAGGAAAGAAGCAAGATGGACAGCAAACAAATGGTCATTTGACCAAAGGTTGAAATGCACAAAGACAAGTAGGCACAAGGATGGGACAAGCCTGACATTTTCATGTTCCTCCATGAGATTTCTGGTCACCCCAAATGGAGTTGCACCTTTGGCAGTGTGGATTCAGACAATAGATTCACTGTACTAATCACTGTTTTCTTTTCATTAACATAACCTCACCTATAACCACCGCACTACAGAAGGCAATCTAGGAGGAACACTCCTAAGAAAATTGGATTTAGTTACTAGATTCAATACTGTTATAGCCAAGTAAAATGAACCTCAATGGCCTGGGTCATTTACAGAGTGAAACCAGAAGACCTAAAAGTAATTTCTGGCCTTAAAAGTGTCTGAATCTATGGAACTACTTGAGAGGACAGTATGTCAATTTTTAGCAGTCAATCTTGAGAAAATATAAAGCCATCTCACCAATTTTTGCTACCTCTATAGTCTTTTGAACCTCCAAACAGGTTCAGAAAGGAGGAGGGAGCTCATTCTTCAGAACTCTTCTAAATGAGTAGTTCTCTAAAACCCTCCACATCCATACCTTACGCTGTTACTAGTTTCATGAGAGAGCTGGCCTCATTGCTGAGCTTCTAACAGAGGCCTGCATTTTCACATAAAGTCTGATCTTTTAAAATGGCTAGAATTTTGAGACATTTGTGAATTGTATTTCTTCTGCATCCTCTGCCTGCCTTCTACTTTCACCTTCTTTCACTTTCCTCTGAAAGACAGTACCTTTTAACAAAGATACTTCCTTTAGTGAATATCAGCTTCACCACAATTCAGTAAGAAGGTTAAACTCAACTTCTTCTTTTTCCAGCGTTATGAGGGTCAGCAGCTAAGTGAACATTTGCTGTTCAAGTACAACCAACACCTCAACTCTACAGGAAAAAGTCTGCAAAATCCCAAGTAGACTTGGTCCTGAAAGAAAACAAATAAAAAACCCCAACACATTCTCATTTAACTTTTTCTAGAGCATATTTTATACTCTGTCCTGTAGAGTGTCAACTTTCCTAGACTTATTGCCACAGTCTAGTTTCTTGAAGAAGCTTATCACTCAGTGTGAGCATAAAACAATTATCATCAGTGGAGCTCTGCTCATATGCATCATCTGAGTATATATGCAACCTGGAGTATTAATGGACACAGACACTCTCTATTATTGAGTATGCTACTCTGCAGTTTTGCTAAAAGCACTGTAGATAGATGGGTAAATAAGTAAATGAGAAGTTTCTGATACTGCAGCTTTACGTCAAAATGTATCGGAACAAAATTAGCAACACTGGTATGAACACTGCAAAAATGGCTAGGCAACATCTCTACATATCTATCCGTATTCTTAAAGTTTTAAAAGTATATTCAACCATGCTATCTGTTCTCATGTGCTCTGTCCAGATGGAGAACAGTGTGCATTAGAGTATCTTATGTGGGTTTGGTTCTTGAGTGCTGATGCTTTCTGATATATTTGGTGGAGTGTTATGCAGTGAGAGAATATATTCAAACTTATGGCACAGGAAGTTGCTGGGTGAGACATCTAAGAGCTTTTTGATCTGAGCTGGCCCCCTGTAGAAAGCACTTGCAAAAAAAGCTGAAGTAAGAAATGGGTTAATTTCATTCACAGGTGGCATATCTGAGCCTCTAGACCACAATACTGACAAGCAAGTCTCATCAGTTATTTATTTTTTAATTTATTTTTATTTTATTTTTAATAAAAAGGCTTATTTCCTTCCTCTTTCCCTCTACAGCTATCTTTCAGGTCGGTGAAACAATCCCCAATGATATATTCTTTCTTACATTTATAATCATGGTTCGCAACTCAATTTATACATTCTGGAGATACCAGAATTGAAACATCCTGGAATACGTTCAGGGAATTATGAAATATCAGATTTGTTTCAAGAACAAGCTGTATAATATTCAATTAAAGATCTTTTTTAAGGTGAAGCTTCTTTCTTTGATGAACAATTAACTTGCATTTTCGCCCTTGAATCTTTGTCTACCCTGTAAAGTCACATATTTCTGAAATTGTTTTTGTTGGCATTGCAAGTTGAAGTTTATCTTTTAAGTCAAGGAGAGCATAAGATACCTTTCTCTAACAGTTTGCTTAGTTCTTTTAGACTCATGGCTTCTGAGCAAGCCTTGCTCCCATTTGGAGGTTTGCTAGGCGCAAAGCAATGTGTGAAAATCCAGTGGAATCCGAATTACATTTTTCATCTGTTTAGCTTACCTCACACGCTCATTGCAGCTCTGGTAGCTCTTAGTCTTTACTCTGAACTTTTGATGGGCTTGAATCTTCTACTCTTTTATTCTTTATTCCCTTTCACTTGCCTTCTTTTATATGGTTTCTCGAGAGAAATTAGTAGTGATGATCAACGGCTGGATTGCTTTGAATAATTCTTCTGCATGCAAGTAATCAGATGTGGGATTTCAATAGGATGCTTATTAGGCTAACATTAGTCAATTTAACATAAAGTAAGAAATTTTAGGTACATACCGAGAGGAGCTGGCAGATTTAAGCACTCCCTAGACAGAGGAGAATGATATTTTCTGTGTGCCTTTGTGCACTAACAACAAAACTAAAGCTAGTGTTTTTGAAAGACTTAGGATCCACAGGAGTAACAAACAGCAAAAAACTTAATAGGATCTTCTTTGTAACCATCTGAAATGGTTGACAGAGTTTTGAGGTTTGATCCTCAAATGCATGTAAAACGAAGCCTGCTTTTAACTAGAGACAAACCGGAGTTTTTCTCTCTGTATTTTGTTCATGGTCAAAAGTTTTTCCAATGGATAACAAGAAACTTTTTGACTTTTTGTGGACATAGTCAGATACTCACAGCCTCAGGGTCAGAAACACTGTTCCCATTTCATTTAAACTTGTTCGTAGAAGTAAAATAGTGTTTCCCTGTACTCCAGATTTCTTTTGCTTACACATGATCAGAGACATGGTTTTATCAAGAAGTTCTTTTGAACATAATAAGAAGACTTTATAGTCTCTGTAGTTTTCCTGAATTCAGTTTCTTTCCATTAAGTTTTATGTGGTAATGTTCCCATAATGGATTTCTCTAGAATCATTCAAAATCCTATTTATAAACTCTAGTATCAAGGGCAAGTTATAAAATATTATCTAGTATGACAGGAAAAGGAATAACAGAGTCTGATGGGCCTTAAGTACTGTAAACATGAGCTTTGGCATTTCGGGCTTCTGTTTTGTTTTTCCTCTCAGTACCCCAGGAATATATACATGACAGAAGTCATAGTTCCAAATGTCTTGAAGGTAAAATAGTCATAATTTGAAATTAATAATCAATGGGTCTGGAGATTTTATTTTTTTTTTTTCTGCTTGGTGTTTGGTTTTTTTTTGTTTGTTTGTTTGCTTGTTTGTTTTTAACTAGTTCCCATCATCTAGTGTCTGTTAAAAAAAGCAAAGTAAAAATCTCTGGTTTCCTGAAATAGCTCTGTTCTGTGACTGAAATTACTGTTCAGCAGCAAAATCTAGGAACAAAACAAGTTTAAGATTTTAAGAACTCCTAGGCTCCCAAGCCACAACAAGGAGCTACTGTCTTACTAAATCAAGCTTCTACCACACAAATCCACAAAGATCAGGAGTCCTTCACCTGTGGGATGTCTGACAGAGGAACTGCCTCTGCGCTGCCCAGGGTATTGGGAAGCAGGGATTGCACCACAGTGCCCCAAAGACCTGCAGTGCTTTGTCCTGGGGAAGATGGCTCAGCCAGAAATTTCAAGGAGAATTGGACAATTAAATGCCTAGAGGCTCCTTCCCCCTGGAGAAGAGTAAGGTAATAAAAATGGTTATTTCCACTCTACGCATTTAAAAAACCCCAAAATAAATAAATAAATAAAAAAATCCTAATGCTTACTTAACATACTGACATTTCAAACAAATTGGTATTGTTTCTAAAACACCATACACACATATCTATAAAATGTCTCTATCTCCAGAAGAACTATCACTGATCTTGATAGATTACCTGAAGAACAATGGAGAAAAGAAAGGATTTCAGTGCACAGACAATGCTTGAAAATCTGTTGGTTTTTTTTCAGAAAGCATGTACTATTATGAACCACAGACCTCATTCTTTCACCTTGCCCTCAGTGCTCAGCAATGGGGCTGGTGTGCATCCTGGAGAGAGCATTGAAATGCAGTCCAATCTGACTGGTGTTCAACCAGTAGAGGATACCTATCCACACCTTTATGATCTCTGGCCAGTCCCTTCCTGGCCAAGCTGGCCAAGTATCCTTGGCTGAGCTGGGCTGGAGGGACCTCCCCTTCTCTGGGGCACCTTTGGATGTCACTCAGGGATGTGCTTTGGACTCACTGGAGAGCTGGCATGCATTATCCCTTCAGGAATGTTTTGGTCACATTTCCAAGTCCTTGCATGAGAACAGCAATTCCATGATTGCTTTTCTTTTAATGAGAATTTCACTCCTGAGTGAAGCAAATATTGCAAGGAATTTGAGACCTTAGGCATAGGCTTATAGTGCTTCTGCTGCAGTCCAGCCCTATGAACATTTGTAGATGCATTAGCAACGCATATTTTACCAAACCTTGCCTGGGGGCTCTCAATGAGATCCAAGCACAGAAAAACCTGGTTTAATCTAAAGCCCAATTTATCTGAACTTCAGGACACAGAAGTCCATAAAATAGGCAAGCAATAAAGGAAAAAAAAAAAAAAAGAAGGCAAAACCAACCCAAATCCAAACTACTTTTCTAACAGGGGAAAAAAACCTGCGAGCACGTTAGTCTGAGCTTGGAAGGATTTATCATCTAACTTTGAAGGAGTAGAATTGTGCTTGTGCTTTCAGCTCTAGCAGAACTAAACCTCATACCATTAATAACAAAAAACATAGCTTTAGCTCATTTTTCAATTTTTTATTTAAAAAGAGAAAGCAACAAAGAGCAGAGGCCAAACACCTTTGCTTTTTTATTCAGTTTTAATAGAGACTGTTATGTACTGCAGCATTCTTCTCTGTGCACACTGATGTTCCTGTTTTCCCTCCACTTCTCTCCTTAGTGTGAAAGCTGTCTCTTCTCACTAATTAAATTTCATTACCTCCTACTGAAGTGAAGAGACTGAGAGATTGCTGGCTGACTGCCTTTGACACACTTAATCAATCCATGGAGAACAAATAACGACCCTTTTTTTTTTTGTTTCCTTTCAACTTGTAATCTTTTTTCCCATCCTGAGACACAGTTTCCCCAGTCATTTGAATTTTTGTCCATCTTCAGTTTCAGAACCCTAATGACAAGTAATTTTGTGGTCATGTAAGTAATCAATAAGAGAACAGTTATTCATCTCATCTTTGGCGTGAATATTAAACTNGAGGAGGTGGGGAAGGGTAATGGACAGGGGCACCTGCATCATTTTTTTTCACATTCAGAGAGAGCACACCTTCTACTTTTAGATAAGAAGTGAAAGAACAAAGATTAATTTTTTTCTTTGTAGTATTTCATCTGCCATGTAAACTGTGACAGTTCTACAGCTTTATTTGTACTTCAAAACATCAATACACGGAACATTTATGTTCAGGTCAGTATAGGTATGGGTCATTTTTAGCCCCTGAAGCAATTTCCTTCTGTCCCCAGATTATTTCCAAAAGGAAGTCTTAAAAAAATTTCACTTTGTCAGCTGACTGCATGAGACCCCATCCATCTGGTGATAATTTGTGATACTCAATTACATTTATGTGAGCACTTACCATACATAATGTACTTACCCACTGTCATAAACTACTCAAGTGTCTAAGTCACCAGAGTATACCATTTGTCATGATAGGACTAAGGGCAAGTTTTCTATGTCTTTCTTGATATAAAACCTAATGCTGCCCCCCTCTTTTCATACTTTGCTTTTGGTTTAGAGCAGCTTTCCCTCTTTGGTCTACTTTCTTTGTTGGGATATATATTTTGTAACAAGATATCCATCCTGTTGCTATGGAAATCAGTATGTTAGAATTGATGGAGTTTTTTGGTGTCTTTTTTGTTTTTGTTTGGTTTGGTTTGGTTGGTTTTTTTTTATGCTTGCTTAATGGCTCAACTACTTACCTGCTGGTTTATGGAAGTCTCAGTTATGCAGCTCTTCCCATGGTTTAATGAGGAAAGTATCAGCATATTTTGATTTCCAGAGATGTCTAAATCCTCTTTCTACCATGACAGGTGTTATCCATGCAGTATGAACCACACTCTAACTGATTGTAAGATGTCTATGCAACTTGATAATTAGAAGTGGCAAATATTAATTTAGAGGGTTTCAGAAGATGGAAACACTCAATTTCAAGTCTATGTAAAGTTCCAAAAATAAGAAGCAAAACCTAAAATCTTTCATCCACCACAAAAGGTTATATGAATAAAACTGCGTTGTTTTGTGGGTTTTCTTAAATAAACTAATATGAAAAGATTGATGAAGTGACTATGCAATATCGATCCTACTATTTGGAATAACAGCTTGCTTATATTATGCAATGAGTTAGATGAAATCGTGTAAATCCATTTTTCAGACCCACAGTTATTGAGGACAGTACAAGGCTGTCCACAAGCAAGATTTTAGTTTTAGGTCTCTTGCACAGATTTTCTAAATAAATTAAGTTAAATTTCTTAATGTCCCCATAGCTCTTTTTTTTTAATCTAAACATTAATATTTAAAACAAACAAACAAACAAAAAATCCCTATCTCACAGGATATTGCAAGCATAAGAGACAAGGTAATGTTAAATAGCTTAGTTATTTAAGAGATATGCAGGTATTGCCTGCCTAAAATAGAACTGAGTATTTTTCCTCCCATGAAAATTCTTGGATATTTCTTTTGTCCTCATAAACAGACCTCCCTATGAAATCCATATAAACTACTAATTTCATCTGCCAATACACAGGATTAGCCTAAAGTGCATTCTAACTTTATTAAAAGTGAGAACACAAATTCTCAATAGAATGCTGAAAGCTGCATGCATATTTTTGCTTCTCCCATACATGCATAACTGTTTGGGGTTTTTTGTTGGTTTNTTGTAATCTTTTTTCCCATCCTGAGACACAGTTTCCCCAGTCATTTGAATTTTTGTCCATCTTCAGTTTCAGAACCCTAATGACAAGTAATTTTGTGGTCATGTAAGTAATCAATAAGAGAACAGTTATTCATCTCATCTTTGGCGTGAATATTAAACTTGCAATGTCATTTTGACACTAAAAACTTGCGTTAGTATTACTCATGGGAAACTCTGGAATGTTGCTGTCTGGGGACACCACCGACACTGTATTCAAGCAGCCTTATCTAAAAAGTTGCTTGTATAAAATAACTTTTTATTAATTTCTATTAGTTTATATTAATTGTACCTAATTTTTTACTTATGAGGACAAATCCATATACAGTGGAGCTCTACTGATTTAGAAGTGACATAATACACAAACTTTGCTATAATTCTCAATGTATGTTTAACAGAACTGGGCGCCAAGGTAACTTGTTATCAGGTAGTAAATCTGACCAGTTCATAAAGAACAAGTGAAAGAAATAAGCAAACCTCTAANTTACTTATGAGGACAAATCCATATACAGTGGAGCTCTACTGATTTAGAAGTGACATAATACACAAACTTTGCTATAATTCTCAATGTATGTTTAACAGAACTGGGCGCCAAGGTAACTTGTTATCAGGTAGTAAATCTGACCAGTTCATAAAGAACAAGTGAAAGAAACAAGCAAACCTCTAAGAAATAA
>VXBW01000145.1:139587-205545 GCA_013400375.1 Thinocorus orbignyianus
TACTTACCTGCTGGTTTATGGAAGTCTCAGTTATGCAGCTCTTCCCATGGTTTAATGAGGAAAGTATCAGCATATTTTGATTTCCAGAGATGTCTAAATCCTCTTTCTACCATGACAGGTGTTATCCATGCAGTATGAACCACACTCTAACTGATTGTAAGATGTCTATGCAACTTGATAATTAGAAGTGGCAAATATTAATTTAGAGGGTTTCAGAAGATGGAAACACTCAATTTCAAGTCTATGTAAAGTTCCAAAAATAAGAAGCAAAACCTAAAATCTTTCATCCACCACAAAAGGTTATATGAATAAAACTGCGTTGTTTTGTGGGTTTTCTTAAATAAACTAATATGAAAAGATTGATGAAGTGACTATGCAATATCGATCCTACTATTTGGAATAACAGCTTGCTTATATTATGCAATGAGTTAGATGAAATCGTGTAAATCCATTTTTCAGACCCACAGTTATTGAGGACAGTACAAGGCTGTCCACAAGCAAGATTTTAGTTTTAGGTCTCTTGCACAGATTTTCTAAATAAATTAAGTTAAATTTCTTAATGTCCCCATAGCTCTTTTTTTTTAATCTAAACATTAATATTTAAAACAAACAAACAAACAAAAAATCCCTATCTCACAGGATATTGCAAGCATAAGAGACAAGGTAATGTTAAATAGCTTAGTTATTTAAGAGATATGCAGGTATTGCCTGCCTAAAATAGAACTGAGTATTTTTCCTCCCATGAAAATTCTTGGATATTTCTTTTGTCCTCATAAACAGACCTCCCTATGAAATCCATATAAACTACTAATTTCATCTGCCAATACACAGGATTAGCCTAAAGTGCATTCTAACTTTATTAAAAGTGAGAACACAAATTCTCAATAGAATGCTGAAAGCTGCATGCATATTTTTGCTTCTCCCATACATGCATAACTGTTTGGGGTTTTTTGTTGGTTTATCAATTAATTTAGGTATGAAGCACTTTTATTGGTTTGTTGGATCTCCATATAATGTCCCACATGACCTCCTAGTGTCCAAATTGGAGAGTCATGGGTTCGATGAATGGACCACTCGGCGGATAAGGAACTGGCTTGATGGCTGCACTCAAAGAGTTGTGGGTAATGGCTCAATGTCCACGTGGCGGCCAGTGACGAGTGGTGTCCAGCAAGGGTCAGTACTGGGACCAGTACTATTTAACATCTTTGTTGGAGACACGGACAGTGGGATAGAGTGCACCCTCAGCAAATTTGCCGATGACACCAAGCTCGGTGGCGCAGTTGACATGCTGGAGGGAAGGGATTCCATCCAGAGGGACCTGGACAGGCTTGAGAGGTGGGCTAATGCAAATGGCATGAAGTTCAACCAAGCCAAGTGCAGAGTCCTACACCTGGCAATCCCAGGCACCAATACAGGTTGGGCAGAGAATGGCTGGAGAGCAGCCCTGAGGAGAAGGACTTGGGAGTGCTCATGGATGAGAAGCTCAACATGAGCCGGCAGTGCGCGCTGGCAGCCCAGAAAGCCAACCGTATCCTGGGTTGCATCAAAAGAAGTGTGAGCAGCAGGTCACGGGAGGTGATTCTCCCCCTCTACTCTGCGCTTGTGAGACCCCACCTGGAGTACTGTGTCCAGTTCTGGAGTCCTCAACATAGAAAGGACATCGAACTGTTGGAACAGGTCCAGCGCAGGGCCACCAAGATGATTAGAGGGATGGAGCACCTCTCCTATGAGGACAGGCTGAGAGAGCTGGGACTGTTCAGCCTGGAGAAGAGAAGGCTCCGGGGAGACCTGATAGCAGCCTTCCAGTATCTGAAGGGAGCCTACAGGAGAGCTGGGGAGGGACTCTTTGTCAGGAAGTCTAGTGACAGGACGAGGGGTAATGGTTTTAAATTGGAAGAGGGGAGATTTAGATTAGATATTAGGAAGAAGTTCTTTACTGTGAGGGTGGTGAGGCACTGGAACAGGTTGCCCAGGGAAGTTGTTGATGCCCCATCCCTGGAAGTGTTTAAGGCCAGGTTGGATGGGGCTTTGAGCAACCTGCTCTAGGGAGAGGTGTCCGTGCCCATGGCAGGGGGGTTGGAACTTGATGATCTTTAAGGTCCCTTCCAACTCTGACCATTCTATGATTCTATGATAACGTAGTTGGATCTATGCGCTCAGCTACGTATACCACTTAGATTTAGAATTATAGAATCGTTTAGGTTGGAAAAAACTTTTAAGATCATTGAGTCCAATGGTAAACGTCAAGCTGTCAAGTTCACCACTAAACCATGTCCCTAGGCACTGTATCCACATACTTTGTAATATTTCCAAGGGTGGTGACTCAGTCACTTCCCTGGGCAGCCAGTTCCAAAGCTTAATAACCTTTTCAGTAAGGAAATTTTTCCTACTATCCAACCAATCTGAACCTCCCCTGGCACAGTTTGAGGCCATTTCCTCTCTGCCTGTCACTCCTTACTTGGGAGAAGAGACTGCCACTGACCTTGCTACAACCTCCGTTCAGGTAGTTGAAGAGAGTGAGAAGGCTCACAGCCTCCTTTTCTCTAAACTAAAAAACCCTAGATCCCTCAACCGGTGCTTATAAGCCTTGCTCTCTAGACCCTTCATTTATATAAGAATTTGTGTTTTATATAAACTCGGAAGGGAATCATGTCAGTTCAAGGTCATTTGTTTTCAGCATGAACTAGAAGAGCAATTACGCTGCTGACCTCTGT
Organism: Thinocorus orbignyianus; assembly: GCA_013400375.1. NCBI lineage: Eukaryota > Metazoa > Chordata > Aves > Ciconiiformes > Thinocoridae > Thinocorus > Thinocorus orbignyianus. Next base: position 142,302 of record VXBW01000145.1, read on the forward strand.
CCTGATAACCACAGAGCACTATGGAGGGAAGGCAAGGGATTTCATTTTTCTGGACAGTGAAACAAGCTTCATATTCCATCTCTAGCCAGTTCTGGGGCCAAAACTACTGAAAGTATGAGGTCTATAGCAAAAGTCTTATTTTAAGAAAAATTCTGAAAGAAAACATTTGAAATTCCTTTGAAGGACCAATTAATTATAACTTATGTACACCAACACTGGAATCTTTTAGTAAATGTTACTTTTAATGTCTGAGGTAAAAAATTGACACAAGCCCCCACTCCCCGGTAGAATTCAGTATCAGCAGAGTTGAGGTTTTACTTTAGTTGCTCGTTCATTAGTACCTGCTAATCTCTACACCGTTGCTGTGCTACATCATTACTTCTTTCAGATCAATTACATTACTTGCATTTAATACTCCTATCAATATTCATTACAAGTAAATTGGGAAGGAAACCATCTGTTTTATACGGTGACTAAATGATACCAGTTAGCCAAGTAATTCTGAACAAAATTTGCCTGTTTATGTCCAATTGTTATTGTCAGTCATATTTGCAGGTGGAAAGAAAGATCCATTCTTTCCTTGATTAAAGCTGCGTATGAGTAGATCTTGGCAACCATGATCACAATTGCTATTTGATGACGTTTGAAAAATTATTATTTTTTATTTTAAAGTCTTGTCTTACCTAGGATTGTCAGGCTGTATTTCACTTTCCATTAGATTTATGGGATAGGAAGAAAATGCAGTAATGCATATGACATAATGTCATATGACAAATTAAAAATAAAGAAAATTTGAATCCATAACAATACCAATTCAGTTTAGCATTCATATTTGAAAGAAAAATAGAATGTAGAATTTCTGGGAGCCTGTTTTATTTTCATTGACATTGCACAACTTTAAAATAAGTGATGCAAATCACTTTGAGTTTGTCATTGACTACAAGCAAAGGATGAAACCCTGTGGCAAAATATAAATGCTGAGCACAGTTCCATGGTCCCAGTTCAGAGAAAATATCCATTCAATTTATAAGAGATATTTGGTTGGGGAGGAATTGGGAAAGCACTACTCTGGCTTGTAATAGCAACTGGTTGCAAACTCTAATTATGTATACATTTGCAGAAGAGACAAAGGAATTGCAGAGCTGGCAGACATAGGTATCTTATTATCCTTTTTTTTTTTTCTCTTTTATACTTACATTATTCAGTGCATTGCAGTTTTGTGTATATAGTTTTTAAGTCTTTTAGAGCCCAAAACAGGGACTCGTTTAAATTAACTTCAAACTTCTAAATACAGAGGTCAGCAGCAGAGCTCCTTGTCTAGACTTTCTAGATGTCTGGCAGACAAAAAAGGCAATATTGAGATAAAAATAACCTCAGCTTCAGGCAGATACCTGAAATAGATAATATCAAGCATACATAAAATGTTTCTTTCTCTTCGCTCATCATAAAGAGTCTAGACCACAGTTTCAGATATAGACAAAGGCATCATAAGCTGGCCAGTTAAGCCTCCCCCTCTCATGAGAATGGAAAACATTTATTACGACAGCAGGCGACAGACTTTAACATTGCAATCTCCCCCCAGAAAAGGAAAGAAATAAAGTACTTAGCCTTTCAGACAGTAAATATTTCTATTGCTAACACCTCTTACCGCATTTCTCAAGCTACAGAGGATGAGGCAAGGATAGAGAGACTACATGGTTAGACATTGTAAGCACTATGTGTGACAGTGAGTACTAAAAGTGTCAGAAATAATTACAGCTGTTTCACTTTGTTGTACCTGGAACTCAGACATGGCACTGCACTCCCGGGGCTGCTTATGTGAGTGCTCGCCTGGAGAGCAACTCCATCACAGCACCTGCATAGCAGGCAGACTGGGAATCCCTCTGCTCTGGTTGGTGAACAGCTAATGGCATACATGTAGGTACATGATCGGAATTAGTTGTGATGAGCAACACTGGATCAACTTGGGTTTCGTTCTATTTTCATTTTCCAAGAGGGTTATTCCCACTCGTGTAACTTTGGCACCACTAATGGTGACATTTCTTTCAACTATCCTCATAAACTTTAATCTTGGCAGATGCAGACATTTCAAATAGGATTCCTAATTTCTTTACTCTTGAGTTTGAAAAAAAAAATCTTCAAAAAAGCATATAAAATGAATATTAGCTTTAAATGACTTAAAATACAGTATTCAGCTAAACAAAATGATCCCTGTTTCAAACATGGAATCACATGAGGTTATTTCAGGTCTGTCAGGCCATATCATGTTATGTCAGTGGTGATGTAATATCTTTAAGCTACTATAATCCAGAATGATTTGAAAAAACATGGCACATGTCCTGTCTGAACAATGTTATTAGGAAGGGAAGGATTTGGAATCAAACTATAGCTGTGTTAGCATATGACTAGTTCACATGTACTAGTATCACATAAGCATTGAATGCTATATATAAACTTTCTATGATTTCCCTCTCTGTTGCTGTAAAAAGTGACTGCTACTTGCCCATGTACTATCTGTCTGCAAGTATTTACAGAACATCATCTGTAAATGTTGAAATACAGCTCTTGAACCACCACTGGGTAAGTAATATCTGTTTATGGCTCCTTACAGTCAGATCTTCTTTTGTAGTTTTTGTTTCTTGTTGAAAGAGAGCAGCTTAATCCCTCTTGCATTAAGATGTTGTCTACTAAACTGTTCTATGAGAGGTTTTTTTTGTTAAGAACTGTTTTGAAGGGACTGAGAATCAACCCCTTTAGCTACCTCACATTTCTGGTTCTCAATTAATTCTACAGACAAAGCTAAGAAACAGTAAATCCAGTCTGGATGCAGTCAGTGCAAGAAATTGAGCCTTTGAATTAAAAATCTCGTTGCCTGTAGGTCTGGCTTCCAGTTACTCAGACTGTTGTTTCACCCTGTCTAAAATTATAATTTGAATTGATAAGATTTGTACACAGGCTTAATCCATTTCACCAGATATTATGTTCAACCATGGACCCCAAAGCCAGTCGTTAGCCCAAAGAGCTTACAGCTTTTTCTGTAGCACATACATGTCATGAATTAAAAAAAAACCAAACTGTAACTTCCATGAACCGTGGTAATAGCACGAAGTTTCCCTCAGTAGATGCTCAAGCACCACAAGCCATTGTAGCCATCATCATTGCTGCAACGAGTTTGACATAAGTCAGCAGAGGCCCCAGTCTCTGTTAACAGCATGACCACAGCAGGATTGCAGCAGCCAGTCCCTGCTATCATAACCAGCCTTGTGTATTCTTATATTACACAACCTCAGCTGCACAGAAAGATCAATGAGCAGAAGACAGAGTGAAATGCTAAGGTTACGTATTTTCAAAGATTTACTAACATTAAGAAGTCTGAATCTGCCACATTCATATTATCTACAATTTTGAAACAACCAAATATAGAAGAATTGGGCACTTACTTGACTCTTCGTGGCTTCTGTGGAAATCCATCCATCAGTTACTCCAGTCTCTGTATAGTTTAACGATACAACTATATGATCTTTCTACACTGAGAGGTTAATATTCAGCATAAAAATAAAGGTAACACCATTAAATCCACAGATTTTGCTGTCTAACTGGACCATGGATTAGATGCATTGCACTTTAATCATCACCCAAGCCCTAGAGCCAACAATCACTTCTGTTAGCACAGAGGAACACAAAGTGTCCCTAGTGGCCATACCCTGAGGGTGTTTCTGTTCCTTGTCAAAAATTCAGCTCAGAAGCACTGAAAATTCCTAGGGGTAGTGCAATGTATGATGCTAAACAACTTGTTGTAAGTCCTTGATTTTGAGGTGGATACTTCAGGTTTCAGGTAGAGATAGAGATCTCAAGTTTATTGTAGATAAAGACAAAGGTCAGTTCACCAGTAAAGCAACTTCTGTGTCTCCTTCCCAGTTCTGGCTATGTTCCATGTTTTTAAAACCAACTTTGTGAAAGCAACAGTCCTTTGCATCTTTTCTGAAAAATTGGACATTTTTGACTAAGTTTTATACGTTTTAGCACTGAAGATGTAGTTCTGATCGTGATGACCTATAAAGATGTAGTTCTGACCGTGATGATATAAAGCATGGAAGGTTTTGATGTTAAAACAGCTCACATTTTTGTTTTAAGAATAATTTATATATGTGGATGTGGTGGGTTGACCTTGGCTGGATGCCAGGTGCTCACCAAGCTGCTATAGTATTCCCCTCCTCAGGAGTTTGTTGCAGGATGCCTCAACAACTGTGCTGTCTGTCATCAGCCTCGGTCAGGTAAAGTTATGTAATGTAACTCTTTTATCTTCTGAAATAATGGCATGGGTGCCAGTCATAGAATCATAGATTGGTTAGAACTGGAAGGGACCTTAAATATCATCGAGTTCCAACCCCCCCTGCCAGGGCCAGGGCTACCTTCCACTAGACCAAGTCTTGAACACTGCCAGAGATGGAGCATCCACAACTTCTCTGGGCAACATTTTCTAGCATCTCACCAGGCCCACAGTAAGAATTTCTTCCCAATATTTAATCTGAATCTCCCCTCTTTCAGTTTAAAACCATTACCATTCGTTCTAATGTTGCACCCTCTCATAAAGACTCCCTCTTCATCTCTCCTGTAGGCCCCTTTAGGTACTGGAAGGGTGCTACAAGGTGTCCCTGGAGCCTTCTCTTATCCAGGCTGAATTACTCCAACTCCCTCTGTCTGTCTTCACAGGAGAGGTGCTCCAGCCCTCTGATCATCTTCGTGGCCCTCCTCTGACCCATTCCAACAGGTCCATGTCCTTCCTGTGCTGAGGACTCCAGAGTTGGATGCAGTACTCCCCTACACCTGACAACAGATAATTTTTTATGTGTATGATAATGGTTTCAAAGTTAATGCTCTAGAGAAATCCTTTGGTCTAGGTCTGTCCATTTTGGGAATCTACTCTGTGTACTTCTGTATGTGTAGAACAGAGTTGATTGCAATTATTTAAAAAAGATCCACCAAAAATTTATGTTCCCCTAAATATCTAGAGGGTTAATGTATAGGATCACTATTGATTCACATGACCAGTATAATGAAAAATGTTTCTGTTTGATTTCTGTCAGGTTCAACTTTGTGCCAAGTGTCATTATTAAGACACTTTCTGTGTCATTTGCACTGTCTTCTCTTGTACATGCTCACAGTTCTGCCTGTTCAGGCATTTATGAATCTTCCAAGTTTCAGGATTAACTATTCTTTGTAAAAGGTAATATCTGGGGGGGAGCAAGTGTCACTGGTATGCCAGACTGAGCTTACTTCTTTAAGGGTAAAACAGATAGTAAACAAGTTTAATTGCCCGAAGTTCCTAAGCCTGGAATAGAAAACATGAAGTGGTTTCACAGTCAGTGGTACAGTACATGGTGAGAAGGATCTGACACCAGGAAATCTATCTGCAGATCTCAGTTTATAGACTGATATCCATTATGACTAAATACAGACTAGTATTACAGTCTAATTACAGACTAATTAAAAGCATTTAAATTTGGCATATTAACACATTTTAGCAGATAAGTATTTGAACACAATAAGAAAAAAAATTTCATAGTCATGACCATGAACACTACCCATGGTCAACAATATATTTTTTATTTTTTTGAGGACAAACTATGTCCTTATTAAACTATGCCCTCCATAGTGCAAAACTATATGGAATGAAAGTTTACAAGGTCTTTTGTCCATTTATGGCTAGATAAAAGCTGCCATTCACCGTCCCTCTTCAGCCCCACCATACAACCCACCTTTGGATGGCATTCTCCTTCCTTTGGGTAGCATGAACATTACAGCTACACTGCAGAAGCATTTGCAGGGCAGAACCCAGTTCTCAAGTCTATTCCACATTACCAGGTTGTCAGATGGAGGAAGAGTGTGGGAATCCACTCTGGGCAAGGTGTGTAATTTTTTTCTGGTAGGCAGAACAAGCAAATTTATATTGAAAATAAAATACTTTTCAATGGCTTTGGAAATTAAAAGACCATTAGTAGGGTTTCTGCTGTGAACAGCTTTGCACAAGGGTTATAACTGCCACAATCACTTGGATACTTCTGAAAATGTTTCTCTTAATATGAAAACTCTTTCTTCCTACTATTTACTGACATGCATTCATGCATGCATGAATCCATCTATACTGCTCAAGAGTTGGAGATCTAATGGAAAAAGGTTCCCTTGGGCAGACAAACCAAAAATTTTTTAAAGAAAAGGAGAGAATAAACACCTTCTGTTAGAGAAAGAAACACTCACACAGCCCTGGTCTCTGAGGAAAGATATTTAGCAATGCCTTTAGAAGAAGGACAACCATAGCACCACTGCACAGGCATAGTCTCAAAACCATCCCATTCACAGAAATGCCTCCATGCCTTCATGTCTTTTCTGCTAATGTTGGCAGCATTCTTGTTTTCTTCTTGAAGTGATTATTAATTCAGATTCCCTGGTACCAGATTTGTTTCTGAAAGGAAGCATCTCATGCCAAGGCATCTCTCTCTGTGGTGCTCATCTACTACTCGGAGCCACCCCTGCTGCATTGGGTACAGAGATTGAAAAGCTGCCAACTCACCCTCAAGTCTTCCCTTGCCCACCAGCTCCTCTGAATTTTGCTAGTCCTGCAGGCTGAACAGGAGGGGAGAAGACCTGAGGAACAACTGTGTTCCTGTAAAATGTCATGAAGCCACAGGGAATTAATTCATTTGCTCTGCTTCTTGCAGAATTACCTGTTTCCATCTTTTTTATCCTCCCTCAGTTAGTCCCCGCTTTAAAATATGGGGCTAATATGTTTTCTACGGTTGCACCGTTTGTTCTGCTTCTTCCATTTCTGTATCTAACCTAAGTAGACCATAAGTCATTAAGGGCAAGGCCAGTGTACACCTTGGCAGGTGTGCAGTGCATAAGACATGCTTATCCTTAGGCATTTCATTAATAAATATGAGTAGTATATTATTAATTATGAAATGTATCTAGTTGATTATCCTACTTAAAATATGCCACAAAATTTGCAGAAGCATCACTCCAGATACTTTGCCTTTATACATGGCTTAGATTACATTCTTGAAACTAAGTTTTTAGAATAAAATAAAATTATACAGAAAGGTGAAGCTTGTGTGCAAGCTAAGGAGAGAATATGAATGTGGCCCTTATAGAATTCAAAATTCTCAATGTTATTGCTATACATCAACTGAAGAAAATTTATACATTTTAAGTATATTTTCATCTTCTCAGAAAAGTCATACAAAAAATCATATTTAAAATCCACTGTTAGTTTGCAACAGGAGGAATATCTAGATCGGTCTGTTGAGCAGAGGGGTAATTATTCAGATTAATGCCATTTAGAGCTCTTCAGTTAGTTGTTTTCTGTAAAACTAATTTCCACTTTTTTGATTAGGATAAAAACATCATACAGCATTTTTTCTAAATCTATTAAGGTTTTATGCTTTCTGAATAAATTTTACTACATTATACATTCTGCAACATAGGTGTAGTCAGGTTTCAAAAGATACAGATATTTTTGAACACATACACATGATATAAACTTCAAGAAAAAAATGTGCATTATTTTATTACAAATAATAAAATGGCTCATATAACAGAAATATTAGCTGATTTCTCTGCAGTTTGAACTGGATTGGGCTTCAGTTCTGTAAGACACATAATTGCATTTATGAAAATAAATTGGCTCACCGAATCTGCATTTCAGAGAGTAAAACCATGTTGTAAAACCTACCATTGAGATAATTATATTCTTTTTGACAGAAAACTTTCAACTGCATTTCTCCAAAATCAGTAGTTAAAAATCAAATTCAATGGGTTTGCTCAGTTACTTTTTGCTTGATATGGTATTTCCATAAAGATGGAACCATGGGAAAACATTAATATGTAATAGAAAAATACTTTAATGAAAATTTTTATGGATGAGTGCACATACAAAGTACAGACTCAATAAAATGTATCAATAAAATATAATGCTATCCCGAAAAAAGTGCACTAGTATTTTTATTTTTTTTCTGGAAGCATAGAAAGCATGCATACTTTCAAATAATGTTATAAAATCTTTAAACAATGTTGCTTGTTTATCTTTGACACAAATTACCACTTGCCACACAAATGAAAATATTTATATCTGGAAGATTTTGGTTTTAGCTTACATATATTCCAGTCAGATAAATAAGATCTCAAGGATTATCTTTCAGCGAGTAAATTCATTGTATACATAGTTTCAGAAAGGCTTTTATGGTTAGCTCTTTACACACTATAGATGTTGTGTGACTGTGAAATTTTTTAAGCTCTACATATTCACTAACAAACAATGGAAATACAGGGTGATTTTTTAGGTTGTGACAAAAAAAAAAACAGGGAGTTTATTTCCTGTTTGTTTTACTCTGACTTTCATTAAGCTTTACATGAATTAGCCATTTGTTTTAGACACAGGATGCTTTGTGAAAATCCATTTCAGAATATATGAATATCAATGACCGGAAAAAACATGATGGTCTAACTTTTGCATGTATAGCTATTGCCAATATATCTGTGCCATTCAGTTTTTATTACTGTATAGCTCTAGCTTCTAGCAGATTACCCAGTTAGCTAAATCCCTGCTAAATATTTATTTTGATCCAAATCTTGTTTATATGTGAGAATCCTGACAGTACAAAATTTTGCATATGGCACCTCTGCAGTATTTGGGAGTCAAAAATCTCTGTATGAGAGTCCAACGTCTCATGGCCCCACAGCTGTTCTTCCCTGTAGGCTGGCAGCATGGTGGGTGCCCTTGTGTTGCTGGATTGCAAAGAGCTATCGACATCCACTGCCCTCAGGGAGAAGAGCTGCACATCAACAGCAGAAGCAGCTGTGGAAAACTGAGAGGGGAAGTGGCTGTCAGAAATTAGGAACTCTGGTGTGCTCAAAAATATAATTCCAGCTTTGTAGATTGCCATTTTGATTCACCAGATCTACACTTGCTTATTACCGCCAGGGAGCTTGCCCCCAGCAAGAAAATGCCCTCTCATTTACTTGCCGATTGTATCTCAGTCCAGTAAGTGTTGCTGATATTATAGCAACCAAGTGCTGCAGCAGATGAAGCTCTCAGCCCTCCTTGAGCATGTACTTAGGCACCAAGAGCCTGGGCTGAGAACCATGGTATGGATCCGGATTTGCTAGACACAGAGATTTTCTGGATATAAAGGCCGTATAAAAGTCCATTAGTTGTTGTTCTTTAACACAAAATTTAAAATCGTTATGAGAAAGACAAATTCTAATAGCTGGTGGAAAGTGAATATATACAATGTGGTTGAGCTGCAGTGAGATTATGAGACTGAAGATCTTTTGTGCTACATAGGAGTGGGCTATTTTGTGTAATGTCAGAAAGAAAAATCAAGCTGTGACTCTCTAGGTGATTTTTTATTTTTTTATTTCAGTTGTCTTCATTTTTTTCTTTAATTGAAGTTGAGAAGAATAGAAATGAAACAAATGTCAAATTCTATATGAAGCTATTACAGCTAGTAGGTATCACAGGAAACTTTGCAAATAGTAATGCTGTAAATCAGACTTATTGGCAGAAAGTAAGCAACCAGTGTCATTTGATAACTTGCCATGAGAAGATTTCTCCAATGAAAAAGTGCTCATCTCACAAACACGACATTTTCCTGAAGAAAATTTTAGTTTTGTCAAAAAACCACATGATTATCCTTCAGAAAAATTGGAATATCTGCATCCAACTACGTATGTGGCCTCTCAAGTATCTCATGACTCTGAATGTTAGAGGCAGAAAAACTACCAGGTGCAAAATTACACACCAGTGCTGTTTACATTGGATTTTTCTGGGCTTTTTTTCTTGATTTTTCAAACTGATAAGAGATGAAAATATATTTGAAATTTTGCAGTTTTTGTGAGAAGAGTCTTACCCTCTATTCAGATATAGTTTTTTTTGTCTGGAAATGGTAGATTTCATGATGATTCTTATTCATTGGAAATTTTTTTGTTGTGCACTTCAATATTTTTGTAATTTTAATACTTTCTCTCAAAAATATATGTCAGTATTTCAGCTTCATTTTAGTTTTCTCTGTTTTTCCTTTTCCCATTCTGCCTTTACCAAAAAAAAGAGAAATCAGTGGAAGGGGGGGACGAAGGGATATTGTGTCAAGTTTCATGTGAAGCAAAAAAATACAGACAAACCCCAGAAATAAACATGCTTTCAGAAATGTGAATAAAAATACAATCTTTAAAATTTTTGTAACACCTTGGTTTGTTGATGGTTACAAAGAATTTCAGGAGAAACTACTGTTTTCCAGGAGAATGGAAAAAGTTCAAAACCACACAAATTAAAAAAAAAAAATCATTTTTTTGCCATTTTTCCAGTCCCACCTTGACATGGAGTGGAACTGTAATCTTATTTAAGTCTGTTTCAACCAAAATGAGAATTGCATTCTTGTCTCTTTAAATGCCCAAGAACTTTCCTATCCCAGAGCTATTTCCTAAAAGGTGGCCATCCATTGATTTACATGGGGTCCAACACGCGTCTCACAAAGGTTCACTCAGCACACCTTCATCCTCAACAATAAAGTACCTTATTATTGCTGAACAGCATAGCGAGACTTCATTATAAAATTTAGTGAAAACCTGAGCCTTTGAGCATCTTCAAAGGATTGCTCTTTTTCTATTCAGTAAACACTCCAATAACAAGCAATAATCCTGCCTTCAGCACAAACTTTACTGCAGAAATTAATATCTCAACAAATATGAGAGTCTGAGTGCACTTTGAGTTTTGTCATCCAAAGTAAGTAACAAATGTGAATTTGGCAGTTGCCATCTGGTTAATCTGGTTACAATCAGTAATGAAATAATATGTAAAAGTATGAAGAAGAAGAAACCTCTGAGCATCTTGTCTAATGAAAGACTGAATACAAATGATATCAGCCATGTCCTTAGTTAAGTTGCACTATCTGCAGCCTCAGTAAAGAGGATGTAATTTGCCTGGGTGTAAATCAGAATAAAAATAACTTCATTTTTAAAAAGGAGGCATAATAAACTAATTTAATTGCTTTTCTGGGTAGAAATGCAACATGGAGGAGAAAGAGACCTACACAGAGTTCAGATCAGTTTTGGTAAAGCTTTTGCCACAGTATCTTATTAAATATTCTATGAAAGATATATTTAAATTGGTTTTGATACCAATGTGCAAGAAAAAACAAAACTGAGATTTCCCATGTATGTAGAGGGTGTGCTCTGTATTTTATTAGAAAATATGTTGCTTCTATGTTGCCAACACTTTTCCAAAAACACTATCTACCTAGACTGGTCCCTGCTTTACCCTTGATAATGCATTTGTAATAAATTCTTGTCACAGTCTGTAAGGTACTTTAGACCAAATAGATACTGCCCTGATAAGCTGATGGTGGCAGTTTTGTTGCTGTTTATAATGTCTGCTTTGGTTTCCTGCTTTGAATTAAGCATCACCATCTTTCCTCTCTTAATTTCCTATATTTTCTGTCAACAGTGTGCAGGAAAGTATTGTGTGTGTTGACTATGAATGCTAGCAAATTGCTTATAAATTGGCCAAGGGATCAAACACTGTACACTAATGAAAATTGTGACAACATCCTGAGCTGCCTGTGAGTGCTCCATATTATTTATAAAGATGTTAAACAAAACTGACTGCCTTTTGCAGCATTGCCCATGGGAGCACCACCGCAAACAGTGCTAGATCCAATCTGACTGTTTCTGTTAATTGTCACATGCTGGAGAAACACAGAGCTCTTTTACCATACAGGTGACAGCAGGGAAAGAAAATGTCACTGGGTCTGGAGAAAGAGCAGCAATGCTTACAGTTGCATTTATCTGCCTCCCTTTTCTCCCACTCCCATTTCTCTGCCCAAACCTCCCTCAAGTTGATGCAGCTTCCAACACTCAGTCAGTGTCTGAGAAGATGGCAGAGGTCAGACACTACCAGTACCAACATCATTGTGACTCTGGGACATGCCCAGCTGCAGTGGTAGCACCCTCAAGGCTTCCTCGTCTGTGCACCACCATCAGGTCAGGAGAAGCACAGGGATCTGCACAGCTATCCCTGTGCATCATATATACACTCTGTAGAAGTTCTATTTCAGTATTTCAAGGGAGATGGAGTATAGCTGAACCCCTGCCTCAGTCTCTGGCTTCCCACTATGTATTATTTTATGTGCATCCCTTTGTAATCCCTAGAACTTGTTAAAATGTGGTTTTCAAAGAGGAATCCAGCATAAGTCACTGTCGTATCCTTTACTGTGAGTACATAATTTTTTGATGCTACCTGAAACTATTTATTGAGAACTCATTAATTTATCTTTTCTCTGGCAAGAATGGTTTAATTCTTTATGTTGGTGGACTGCATACAGCCTGGTAGAACAACAAGCCCTGAGGTTCTATTTTATTGTATCTGTTAAGAAACAAAAAAAAAAAAGCAAAACTTTATACAAGTTTTTTTAGGTTGGAAACATTTGATACTGGCTGATTTCAGTTTTCTGTGAAAATTTGGCATTTCTGTGAAGCTTCAAGACTCCCAAACCTGAATTTTAGCCACTCCTTGTGAATTGTGGAGATGACCTGCAATTATGCCAGCAAGTTCAGAAAAGAGATTAGTCCACTATTAAAATGCTTTTCTTATCCTTTTCTTTGTCCCTTGGCTATTACATTCTTTGCATCTTTTCACTTAAAGATTTCTACATAAAAGGAGGAAAAAAATCCCTCCCTTCTGAACTGGCAGATTTTCAGTTGAATTAGTGATCAAGCAATTTTAGATTTAGATTTTCTTATAATATAAACTTAGGTACAAAATCTGTTCTTGATGATGACACTCTTAGTCTGTCATCTTTCTGCATAGGAAGTCTAAACCTGGACCCTCCTTAGATGTATAGCAGTGAGCCAGACAGTGAAGACTAGCTTCACACATATATAGACTAAATGTTGACAGCGTCCATCTCTGGGGTCCCCTACATAAAAAGGACATGGATCTGTTGGACTGAGTTCAGAGTGGGGTCATGAAGATGATCAGAAGGCTGGAGCATCTCTCCTACGAAGACAGGCTGAGAGAGTTGCTCAGCCGTGATGAGAGAATGCTCCGAGGAGACCTTATAGCAGCCTAACAGTACCTAAAAGATGTCTACCCTACAGGAGAGATGAGGAGGGACTCTTTATGAGGGAATATAGCAATAGGATGAAGGGTAATGGTTTTAAATTGAAAGAGGATAGATTTAGATTAGATATTAGGAAGAAATTCTTTACTGTGAGGGTGGTGAGGCACTGGAACAGGTTGCACAGAGAAGTTGTGGATGCCCCATCCCTGGCAGTGTTCAAGGCCAGGTTGGATGAGGCTTTGAGTAACCTGTTCTAGTGGAAGGTGTCCCTGGCCCTGGCAGGGGGTTTGGAACTCGATGATCTTTAAGGTCACTTAAAACATTTTATGATCCTATGAAGTATGCTTTGTAATATTGTCAGTATCTATCTTGGTCAAACTATTGAGCCCACAGAGAGAAGGTAATCTTTGGAAAACATTTCCTTAAATTTTGAATTCAAAATACAGAAAAGGATTTTACTGGAGCAAATCAACATCTACTTTGATTTTGGCATAGTTTCACCCACCTTTGTTTGGATGTAGGGTGCATTGCTACTGATTTAACCCTAAGTAAGCAGAACTCTGGACCTTCTGCATGTCAGATGTAATTTCCAAAAGGACTATGTTTTGGGTGTATAAATGTGTCCTTGATGTATATTGGAAGTTCCTCCGGAGACCTCTGAATGATGTAATCTTGATCCTGTAGATCTTCCAGTCAGGCACTAATCCCTCAACATTTCTTGATTTCTGTGTGTATATTTACTCAGAGTACTTTTCCTAGGCAGTCCTCATTAGGGTGTTCAGTGGGAAAGGAATATCCCTGAAACTCTCAGTGTAACAGGGAACTTCAGCAGAGGACATGATCCAGACCCGGGTCTTAGTAGAAATGCAGGAAATGCAATATTGCTTGTCACATTATTCTGGATTATATTGAGGGAGATCAAACAGAAGTGAATGTCTTTAAAGTCTTTCTTGGTTTCAGTCCTTTTGCAGTAGCTCTGCATTAGGAAAAAAAAAAAATGTATTTGACCCTCAGGCTAGAAATCTTGGTACACAACAAATACCATTTTTGAAAGACTTGTCTTGTTGTCAGTTCACCCAGGAGAAAGCTAAACTAAAATACACTTTAGAACTGAAATTCACAGGATTTTTGGTCATTTAGTAAATATTTTCTTAGGTAGTGTAGATGTCTCTTACTGGGGTAATATTTTATATTCAGTCTGCTTGAGAAGAATAAAAGTCACAGAAACATAGCTAAAAATTTCAGTTTCACCTCTCATGTTTTTGCCCTTATCAGGTTATGATAACTGTGAGGCCGCATCCTCATCACCCAGTCTGGACAGATCCTGTTGACACTGGCAGGCAGAGGGCAACAGGTCTGCTGAAGTGACAAAGATCCTCCCTACATGTCACTAGCAACAGACCCAGCTCCTACCCTTTAATTTGTATTGCCCTTGGACAAAAACCTCCAAAATACCTACTTGGGAAACAAATGATCTCCTACAACTATGGAGAAGAAGCATCATTTCTTAATAATAGAAAAAAAGAAACAAAAAGAAAAAAAAACATTCTCTCCTGCTTGTTGCTTTCAACATTTTGTGTTTGTTTAATAAATTGAAGGACATCATTAAAATTCAGGACGGGACATAACCAGTTCCCTAAACTGAGCAGCCGTATAATAAAATGACGGAACCTTTGACCACATCTCCACTTCTTGTCCACTAACCCACCTCTTCTGGGATTGTCATGATATCCCAGATCTCAGGGCAGCTTTGCACAGCTGCAGCATCAGAGTATATTATATTAAAAAGTAATAATAAAAAATTATGGAGAACAGCCTGCAAGGACGCATTTTGAACTTTTTCCCAGGTGAAATAGATGCTTATGGAAAATTATGCAGGCCTGATGTCTGGGATAGGAAATGTACTGGAGTTAAGCTTAGTCTTTGAGATTTTATACCCCATGAAGGAAAGGGAAAGTTATGTTTAGAGAAAGGGGAGAAACTCTTACTTCAGTGTATTTTCTCCCTATTAGGAAGTGAATTAACCACAAAGCGTGTGAAGTATTTTTGTATGTATATAAATACATACACACGTATACATAAATACACATAAACATACATAGTCATCTGCTCAGGAATGTCCTGCTGTTTTACAGACATCGGGCACACTTCTGGGATATCTGCCAGGCCACGGTTTGTTTACATACTTTCCTGAGGGAAAGCCTTGACCCGTGGCTGCAAATTGCAAGCTGAGGAGCTTCCCTCTCTCCTGTCTGCTGGGGCTGTGGTGACACAAGGTTGTAGCCCTGGGCTTTGGGCCACAGACAAATGCATCCCCTTCACACAGGCTGTGCTCACCCATGCTATTCCACATCTTTGCAGCACAATTTCAGTCCCTGTCATCACCTCCAATATAGGCAATGGCTACTCCTGAGGGTTACCTTATGAAGCACATTGTTGTAGATCTCTGGTATTCTTAAGTCCTCTGCTCGCCCAGCTTGATTTTAGGCCTTTTATTTTGATAGTTTGAAGAGGGTATGTGCTATTGTTTTTCTTAAAAGGTCAGCTGGGGGACTTTGAAGTGTGCATATACTCTCCAACTGGTGCAGAGTAACTTCATCAAAGGGGAGGGACCCTCCTACTACTCCTGCATGAACAAAGGATGGTTATCGTTAGGGAAAAAATAAAACAAACTGTTTGCAGCATTACTAACTGTATACTCATGACACTACTCTCATAGCCTGATTTTTAGAAATGTGTTTACTATTTGGAGTGATTGAATTAAGAGTCTTTGGAAACCTGTTTCAAACTATGAGACAATTGCAAACCCTGCATTCCAGTTATTGTTTGCAGTGATTCTCCTTTATAACTGCTCCCTCCTTCATGTTGCGCTACCCGTTGCCACAGTCATATACTCCTGTTTTCATCTCTGTGTGGATGGGCTTTGAAGATAGTTGTGTGAACAATCTCAGAGGGAATCTGCATGGAAAAAAAACATATTTTTTTTCAGAGTGTGTACATAGCTATCCCTTCATCGGAAAGTTCTCAAAAAAAAAAAAAAAAAAAAAAAAANAAGAAAAAAAAATCCTTCCAGGAACATGTGCAAGGCATAAATAAAATGGGCCAGAAATACCACTAGAGTGTATTTTATATTTCACATGTGAATGAGGTCATTCTTTTCAGTGTTACCTTAGTTTCAAAGTTTGTATCATTATGAAATGGTTCTCAGATTTTAGACAATCCTTTTTTTCAGACAGTTCCCCATTGTCTGAAACCCACACAAACTCTAGCCTTCCAGCATGTAAATTTGTATTCTCTAAAGTGGCTAACTTAGGCTGTGTTGCTTATCTGCAACAGTATTTCTATGAAGATAAGAATTATGTGATTCCATGTTTTTTTTCCAGAGAAACTCTTCCACAAAACTAAGACAAATTTCAGAAAAGGAACTTTCACTTTTTTTTTGTTTGTTTGGTTGGTTGGTTTTGGTTTTGTTTTTTTTTCTGTTGATCAGTGTTTTTAAACCTTAAAATAGATGGAATGTAGTCTGTCCCCTGTCTTTCCTCCTCTTAAATTGACAAAATACAGCAAAAATTGCTGCTAAGTGATTAATCCTTGGCAGAGATTGAATTTTGTGCTCTGTACATGAAGAGTACATTCTATTATACCTGTTAATTCTTTTCCTACACTCATTGTCTGGAAACCCACATTCAATCAGACTTTTTCCAGGGGGACATGTACTGATGACTAATTCTACATGAGTGCCTACTGTAGTGTATATCTGCTATTTCATTTCCTTCTTGCTAATGCCTACAAATATGGCTCTCTATCTGCAGCTCTCTGGGAATGCTTGTGAAATTCAGCTTCTGAAAAGGATTTGTGGCATAATATCTCAGTTGGAGATATTGTAAGATAATACTTTTTCTATAGCAACATGGAAGAAATTAGTCCATATATCCTGTGGGATGTTGTGAAAGCAGTTGAGAGGGACAAACTAATTACACTATCTCCTCAGCAGAAAACAGACAGATTAGAAGAGCTACATCAGTCTAAAATTGTCTGGGAAACTCACACATGATTACATTCCTCTTGTAAATATAATGTTTTCTGTTAAATTGATAAACCTAAATCAGCATGCTTAGAATCAATAAACCAGGAAAGGACTCAGGTGGAATTTTTAAAAGCCATATAAATAATTTAGTCCTCTTATTTGTTCTTGGAAATCACTTAAAGACTTCTTGGAAATTTCCAACCTAAATTATAAACACTATTGCACAGGTTATAGTATTCAGCATATTCTTTCAATTATGATCATATTGAGTATCTTCCAGTCTGATGTATTCACAATCACTAAATGCGAAGTGACATCTGACAACAAGAGCTTGACAGAATTACTTAAAAGGCAGGTACCTGAAACATTGCATAATAATTATTGGCACACATTGGATTTTACATGTATTTTCACTCTCCCTTTAGGTCTACTTTCTTTCTGTGTGGGTGAATATATGTGTTTGCATAGATAGATGGACACAGACATTTGAAATGTATTAAATTTATTTACATATAAAGTTACAGGTATCTCCCTCTTGCAGTCCTCAGAAGTCTTACTTATTAGAGAAGATTTTAATTTGGTGAAGTAAGTCTCTGCATGTGCTTGTAAACTCACTGGACTCCTCTTGGCTAAACACAGGCAAAAAATTTTCAATAGATGTGTAAAGTTAATCATGTCTACAAGCACTGCTGCATTTTTCCACCTCTGTATCTGAATGACTGCTACAAAAAGAATATTTGAGCATTTCCTGCAATTAATGCCACAGAATTCTGTCTAATTAGATGGAATATATATGTTTTCATGACTGTCTACATACCTGGTGTTACTTTAAAAATACTGCCATTGACTTCAGTGGAGCCCCAGCATTACTACATATGAAGCTCAAAATATCAGTGGCAGAAGCTGGGATGCTTCAAGTATCTCTATTTCATGAGGTCTAGACTTCTGCATACCATGGGATCACAGAGCAATCTGGATTGGGAGAGACCCATAGAGGTCACCTGTGCCAACTTCCAAGTTAGATCCAACTCAGAAATTAGAACAGTTTATACAATGTCTTTGGACCATGTGCGGATGAGAGGACCTTGTCCAGGCAAGATCCATTCAGGCTACTTTCACAGTTCTGTTCTCATTATTAAAACACAGGAGTTCTTCGGTATCATCTATTTAGCACAAATAAACACTGTTAAGCTTTTCCAAGAAAAAACAAGAAGCAACTTTTCAAAGAAGCCTTGACATGATATAGTAAAGTTGAACCAAAACTTAGTCATTTAGGTGTGTTATTTTATTTTAAATTCGTTAAAGATAGAAAGCTTTTTAAAGACAGGCCATATCTATATTTAATTACTTGGCAGCAGATGAGAAAAGTTGTGGCATTGGAATGACTGGTGAGATAGGGAGAGAGATCCACCCTGGTGCTGGGCAGCATGGCAGAAAGGTGCTCACGTCTGCTAGAGAATTTCAGAAATGGTGGAAGCTGTAGTTGTCACAAACTGTTCTAGTCAAAGATACATCCAGAAAACAAGTGAGAGGTAAAGAAGGAGATATTGGACAGAGTATTAAAGCTGAAGTCAAGCACTACAGAAATCAGGAACAGAGACGTGATGTGATCAGGATTAGATAGCGGTAAATTATGATCCTTACTATTTCTTCAAGTGTATCACTAAATATAATGTTTTTCTTTAATCTCTACTTTCTGTTCTCCCAAGAACAATATTTTTGCTTTGAAATTAAATGTGTTAAAAGTCCATACACATAATCAGAAACTAGGGAAAATCGACCCAGTTATTTATCCAATGTATTGTTGTTACACAGACTTCTTTCCCAGAGAAGAGAAAAATTATTCATCCCCTTCCATATCTCAATCTCCTATAGGCTGAATCTGTCTGAAAGGAGCAATAGCAGTTTCCATTTCTTCCTTGGATCCAGGAAAAGTCCGGATCTGCAAAACTGACTTACTTCTTGATAACAGGAGCTTTGAAAACAGTCCAGGCCATTTGGGATTAATTTAAACAGTTTTCGGGAGGAAATTATCAACTAACACAAGATGCTTATTGAAGGCCAAGAGCAGAGTAGCTGCAGTTGGCTTCAGAACTTTAGTTTAGGTGGTAGTTAAAATATACTCAGAACCTTTGGGTGGCTGCTGTAATAAGGTTTGAAGTTTTTGGTTTTGTTTCAGTTGTATTGTTCCTGAGGTACAAGAGAGAGCACAAGGCAAGGTTCACAGTGTCCATTTTATACTACCCTGAAACAGGATCTCTGGCAATATTGCTAATTTCAAATTCCTTGATGGTACATATTGTATAGTTCAACGAGTTCCCTACTGGACATTCTGGTCATGCTCAAGTTGTAGTACCTGAGGAAAAACCTCACATTACCTGGGCTTCTGAGAGCCCCTCAGTACCACCATCACCCACCAGTTGAAAAAGCAGTACTGCCTGGGACGGTTTTCTGCCAAAGATGCAACAACGTTGTAGCTCACTTGTACAAAGAGTTAGTGCAAGAACTGCAGTGTGTGTGAGGAGTGTGCACACATCTGCTCACACAGCCACCAGCAGGCTCCACCATGGGCTGCATCCTCCTGGCAGAGCATCCACTGGGATGGAATGTAGTGTAGTTCAGAAGATGATAATCTCACTGTATGGCCTTTCCACAGATATGGAGTGCATGGGAAGGATTTCTAAACTTGCTAAAAGTTCCCAGACAAACAGGTTGTTCAAGTGATAAGAAATGGAAAACTATGTGAAGTCCTATGCCAGGAGGTACTGAAATGCTCCCTGTCTTCCCTGGAAATACAGGTTGTTTTGAAAATATTGAGAAAAGAAAATTGACTTCAGACAAAAGGCAGCTGTCAAACATTACTTGCTATGAAGTGACAGTATTTGTCACTTCAGGTGCCCTCACACCTCGCTCTCGGCTGAGTAGTTGAGCGCTACAGCTATTCCTATCTCAGTGTACTGCCATGGCCTGGCTTTCCCTATGGCCTAGCTCCTGCATGTCTTAGCTGAAGCTGATCACTGGCCAGATGGACAGTGTCTATACACAGTTCACTGGGAGTGGAAGAAGGGCTGTGCCCTGACATTGCCAGTCTACAAAAGCCTGATGCTGCAGAAGGGGACCATGGTGCAAGAGCCAGAGGTATGAATCCCATTCAGTGGATCTGACACATGGCAGTTTAGGGCAAGCATGGGTGAGTTTTTGCAGAAAGGAAGATTGGACAGTCCCCACTGCCCTACAAATCAGTAAATGCCAGCAGGGCAAGAATCCTTCTCACAACAGCTGTGCTACCTATTTGGGATCTGGCTTAGAGGTACTGGTTAATATCTTCTCTGAACAGTGGGAAATGTTCTGTTTCACTTCATTGATTGAGGTCCCAAATATTCCAGATCCTTGATAACTGACTAATGAGTTTAAAACTGCAGAGGAAGCTTGGTTCTTTTACATTTAAGCAGCTCCTGCTGAGAAAATATCCCCTTTGGCATGCAGGCACCAGCTGCTCTCACAATAAGCAGCCATAGGAGAATCTGGATTTAGGGAGACCAGTTTGTTAGATTAATTTCTCCCTTCATGGCACACAGCATGCCTCAAAAAACTGTTTGAAGAAATTCTATTTTGTCCGAGTTTTGGGTTTGGCAGTTTTTCTTCCTCAGTGCTCTTTGTATCACTGCTGCCCAGTTAACTGGCAGTGTTCCTCCAGTCCCAGTGCTGCCTGCCCCATAACTCCGTGTTGAAAGGAGCTTTCACATCTGGAGAAGGTAGGAAACTCATTTCTGCTTCTGGCCTGCATCCTAATTTGCCAAAAACATCCATCCATTCTGACCCCTCTGCACTGTAAGCTATTCTTCTCCCATCTCTGCTCTCTGGCACAGGGACCCGGCTGTCACTGCCCTGAAGCAAGCCTCCTTTGGCAGCTCTTCCCTGGGTACCACTTAGCAACACAGCTGTGTGATGACAGGCAAGAGAAAGAGAAGCATGTGCAAACACCCTGCTTAATGTAAGCATCAATAGTACAGGGAGTTCCTAAATTTCAAGGAGAAAGACAATTCTTACCAAGAGAGCTGCAAGTGCTGGGCTTCTGGCAGATGTTTTGTTGGAGTTTCTGCTGCAGCTTATTGTGCTTTTTCTCCATATCCTTGATGAAAGATCATCACAAACATAAATATCATCCTTTCTGACTCTGATTGTTAATTGACTCTCTTGGAACAACAGGACCATTACAAAATTTCATATAAAAGGGAAACTGGTAATGACAGGAAGGTGCTCAAAATTGTTAAGTTCAGTTACTCTCTTCATTAATTAAAAAAAGTGACATAAAATATAAGCACATTTCAGTGACCAGCTTTCTCTGTCAAAGGACTTTCACAAAGTAAAATGGGAAAAAAGAGACAACATCTTTCTAGGACCTCTTCGGTTGTAATTTTACATTGCTATTTAAGATGCGTAATAGATGAAAGTGTTTAGACAATATATAATTATTTAAAGCTTGACAAGCTGAAACCCAATACAGTTCTAGAAACAACATACTTGTAAAAAAATGTGCAGGCAGATTTCAAGAATACTGGTTTGAATTTGTACCTTACTGTTGTCCTAAGGTGCTAACTATGCTCCAGTATAGAATCATAGAATCATAGAATGGTTAGAGTTTGAAGGGACCTTGAAGATCATCAAGTTCCAACCCCCCTGCCATGGGCAGGGACACCTGTCTCTAGAGCAGGTTGCTTAAAGCCCCATCCAACCTGACCTTAAACACTTCCAGGGATGGGGCATCAACAACTTCCCTGGGCAACCTGTTCCAGTGCCTCACCACCCTCACAGGAAAGAATTTCTTCCTAATATCTAATCTAAATCTCCCCTCTTCCAATTTAAAACCATTACCCCTCGTCCGGTCACTAGATTTCCTGACAAAGAGTCCCTTTCCAGCTCTCCTGTAGGCTCCCTTCAGATACTGAAAGGCTGCTATCAGGTCTTCCCGGAGCTTTCTCTTCTCCAGTCTCAGGATTTAGAAGGACAGAGCCTTTTTCCCTGCATTCCCACTGACATTTTTCTTGACCCAACACAGAACCTTAACATCTTCCTTTTCTCACAAAAAAAAGTACAGGAATTACGTATGTCTGGACAGAGCTGTGGTGTGGGTTTTAACCATAGCATAGCAGAATTACTTAACATGATCAAACTAAAAATTATTTGCTCCATTTGGATAAATTCCAAAGCCATTCAAATCATTAAATCTTTAAAGGCAATTATTCTTTTAAAGTTCAATTAATTTTAATCTGACCTTTCCATAAAAATAATTTACTTTAGGAAAGATTGCCCATCACCTTGATTGCCTGAATGACTGAAAACTTTCCAGTGTTCTGAGATGACAACAAAGTTATAAAACTAAAAGAAGAATCTAGAGGACTACTTGTCTGCAAGTTTGCAGAGAGAAAATATTAAAAATAAATGTGTTGCATTGTAAGGTGTTTATTTTCATGCCACTCGTTCTGTTAGCCGAAAGACCAATTCCCATGCCATATTGATGTTTTCCACTCTGAAATCCCACGGTAATAGTCAGGTTCCAGGGCACTGTTCTTGAGGCTATCAATGTAATGTATCAATTGCCTTATGGATATTTATGGACTGAAAAAAACTAAACCCTAATTACAGTATTTTTCTACTTTGCTTGGGTTAATGTAATGTGATGTAAAAAAATAAAACAAGACAATCAGTTGTTCCTGTTTAATGTTTACAAGAAAAAATTAAAAATACTGTGGGGCAACACCTTAGCGGGCAGAAAGTAATTTGGTATGTTCTTATTTGATTATGCTAACCACCTGATTATATTTTTCTTTCATATTTCGTTCTCATCTTCTTTGATATCCTCTCTCTCTCATAGCCCTTGCTGAAGAGTGGCAGAAAAGCCAGACTTATCATGTGAAAACTGGTACCAAGCAATCAATTGCAAAGAATTAAACTTGCTCATTTTTCTGCTAATCAGTATCTCTGCTCATCAGCTGGGTTTTGATATGTGAAGTCATTTCTCCATCTGACAGATCAGTTTTCAGCTTTTCCTTCTTAAAAACCATGGTTTCTCAGCATCAATCTTAGTGAGGATTATTTTCTTCTGTCAAAACACAAAAAACATTGCACATAACTGAAAAAAAAAGAAATCCTCAGAATTCATGCTGATGCCTGAAATACAAAAACCAATCATCTGTGTTTTCAGCACTTCTGTGTTAACACCTGCTTAGATATCCTGCTACATTTTTACATTCTTGTTTTTGCTCTATGCAATCAGCTGCAATGCAAAGAAATCTGTAATGAATATAAATACATATATCAAGAATGATAAACAAATCTTAAGTGATTTTGCAACCGTGTCAACATACAAATTCAAATAATAGCAGAACTCTATAAAGTGTTTACATCTCATTAACATGGGCATAGGAATATCACCCAGTTCATAAGCATTATTGATTTTGCAGTTTCATCAGTGCCTTTATGTAGTTTGTTTGCTTGTACAGATTGCATTTTCAAGGCATAAGTATCTTATTTTTTCTTTTTCAAGGTGATCTGACAGTTCAAATCAAGGGCATGTTGCTTTCAGTCTTGATAAAGGCATTTCTAACTAAAAAATACTTGCACATTATTTCTGTGTAGGGTCATCAGAGAAGTTAATTTATGAATACATATTCCATCATGACAGGATATTTGACAAAATTCTTTAATTATGTCATCAGAAAGTTAAGAGGTTAGGTATGAGAAAAAAATCCGATAGAGTTGCACCAGAAACTTGTCACTTGTCCCTTTATGTCAAAATAAATAATCATCAGGGGGGTTATGGAAAAGTCTTTGGTGGTGGGATTTCTTTCTGTGATGACGTTACAATCAACTTGTGTCACTAGTGAGCAGTATATTCATCTATAATATAAACATGATCTTCATTATTTCCACCTCCGTATTACAGTTTTGCTCATTCCTGTATGTAGCATCATTCATTATTTTGTTCTTTTATGCATTATCCAGTTTTCCAAGAGACCGTAATATCTATAAAACACCACAATTTTGTCCTGAAGTAGTTAAAATATATAAATAATTTTAGATATACATTTTCATTTTATAGTTAAATCAGTAATTTCCGGACCATTCCGGGAGTTTTTATGCCCGTAGTTAAAATATAAATTTAAAGTCCTATTTTCTTGTCTCTTGATATCCTGCATCTCACATTTTGTATTGCTAACAAAGGTAACAAAGGAACCTTGCTTTTTCAAAGTAGAATGGAACTTGAACCCTTGACCAAAAAAGCATTAAAAAAGCATACCCAAAAAGCATACCCTTACCAAGGGTACTTTTTTCATTATCCCCATGCAGGACTGTGAGGTCCACAGCTCTCAACTGAAAAGGGTAAAAAAATGCCCCGATGCTGCACCTTTCTTTATTTGTCTGGGAGACGAAGAGGGAGAAAAATACGGCAGTCAAGGTAGCCACCGTAGCACAGCTTTTCTGGGGCATGAGAACAGGGTTTGTTTTGGGTGCTGCAAGGGCAACAGTTTGCTTCTAAAGGGATTATTAGCCTCGATTTGGCCTCCTCTTGAAGACAACCTTTCTTCCTTGTGGCCATTCCTGGGGCTATGTCACCATCAGATGTTGTCTTTGTGCCAGGCCAGCAAGGAAAGCAAGATTAAGTCTTTCCAGACAAGGCGATCAAAGCATGCTTTCCTGGGCAACTATAAAGCAACTGGTTAACAGACAAATTAAACTTTAGGCAAATCAATTATTCAGGGAAGTCCTAAGCTTTCACCAGGAAAATTTCACTGATGTACCACACTTGAAGGATAAAGTCAGCTGTGCCTTGTGCTTCCAGATGAGAAAGCCATCTGTCTGCATCCACGCAGCCACCAGTGCGGAATGCAAAGGAGACCATTTCAAGAAATGTGAGACCTCCTCCTACAGTTTGTGTATTTTAAAAGTGATGCTGCAAGAATCACAGACCTACGTATGTTTGCACAGCACTGTAGGACAGCTTTATCAGAGATGTGAGTTGCAGTATGAACCGGTGGCTACCTAACAAGGCTGTTTGGCTTGGCTGCTGTTCCAGTCCTTCATGGGGTCCTTTGGGGTCATCTGGGGAAGGCAGGACCCTCGATGTATGTGCCTTTCCAGCAGGAGGGTGAGGATCAGAGTACTTCAGTCAGGCAAAATGGCAACTTGAAAATGTACCAATCCACAGTCTCCAACAAAAACAAATCTTGTTTATTGTAAAATCACCTTTTGTTTTCCTGCTTCTCAGAAGTGCTGTTTTACGTGTTATCAGCTCTAAAAATTTTGCACTAGCCATGTTCAGGCTTGTTTGAATAGTAATTGCTATTCTGCTCATTTTCCCCATCCATGGACACAGGTAAGAAACCCCATTAAGCTATGCAGGAGGAAAGAAAGCATAAGAGTGCAACAGAGCTCACGCATGGTTGTACAGAAAACCTTGGCTATCTCCATTTTAGTGGCTCATAACTGAGAGAACCCTAAAGAGTTTATTTTAAAAATTATATGTTCAAGCCTTCTTCATGTTTCAGGGAGCCTGAAATCTGACATCTGAACAATAGTGATGAACCAGTGCTCCTAAGCACACACTGCTGCTTTAAATTGCAGCTGTGGGTCTGACCGTTTCCTTCAGATTTCTCAATCTGCCATGGCACAAAACTGGAATAGATGTATGACAGAGGCCCCGATTAGAAATACAGATGGTGGCACAGGCAGACAGCTTAAAACACAGTGGAATTCATTCCTTTCTGAAACCACCATGTAATTATTTATTTCTGCTGACATTGAGAATTTTCTGTAATAATAGTAATGATTACATCAAATGTGTGAGGAAAAAATGATCAGCTTTGAGTCTACAGTAAATGACTGATAACTTTTGCTATGGAAAAGCATCCCTCATTATTTAAAATGTAGCTTTTAGCATGTTCCTAGGTTTTTTTCCATTTCATTACAGTCTCTATGCTTACCCCACTGTTGTCCAGTCCTCTTTAATACAGTGTCAGATCCTATCCCGAATATTAATGTTTATGCCTCCTTGCATTGCTTACAAGAAACCGAAGTTATATTACTGTCAAGAGGAAATCTAGCTTAGGGTCTGGTGAACAGCTGCTAGAGCAACCAAAGATGTATATAGATGTATATATTCCTGCATATATATGCATATATTTCCACTAGCAAAACTTCAATCTGAGCTGCCAAAGAGGGGAGGAAGATGAAGGCTGTTTGTATTCGTGCAAATGTCGTATGTGTTTACCTGCATCGATGTGTGTGTGTATGTGTGCATGTTGCACACCTGCATGCCAGTGCCTCTGCCTACTGGGATTATGTGGCCCGTCTCGCTGCTCATTGCATCTGGGGCACTAAGCTGCAGCAGCCTCACCTCTACCAGGAGGCTGTCTGATTTGGCCCTACTAGCACAACTAACTCTTTCTAATCTTACAAATAGAAAATATTTGAATGAAAGTTTTCACATATGGCTAAATGAATGGAGTATAACTATCAACAATATAAATATTTGTATAGAAATAACTTCGTGCTTGTATTTACTGGAGTACTACTAAAATCAATATCTTTTTTTCTTATAATTCAGCAGTACAAATTTTATCCACTCACTTTTTATTCAGATTTTTAAACACATTAGTGAAGAGAGGCTCACAAACCAATGATCCAAGCAGGTAACAGGCAGAGAACAAACAAATTAAAGGCAGGTTTTGAAAAGGATATATTGTATTGATGCTTCTGTCATTTCTTCTGCTCACGATGTATATTTATGACTGAGGTGGATCAAGGAAAATTGGCTTTTGGTCTTGATTTGAGCTTAGAAGAAGAATAAAGGGCAGCTAAACATGTGGTTAGATATTTGGGAAAACAGATTGTCTACACAGCATGGTGGTTTTTACATAATTAACATAAAAAAGCTTTCTGACACCATGAGGGTTGTTGGCCAAAAATGAGTTCCTTACAACTGGTCAGCTAAAAGAGGAATATTAAATACTCTGCTGTGGTTCATCAAAGTACAAATTAATACAGTGTGTGCTCCAGAGCACTTTGTGTGGCATTATGTTAATGCCTTAAAACACTGTCTCTGTGGTGTTCTGATACTTTATCTTTTGGGAAAAAAAAAATTAAATGCATAATTGCTCCAATGATTATCTAATGTTTCTCCAAATTTTCATCCTTAGTTTGTTTCATTACTCTTTCCCTCAGTCCTCATCAAATATCTAGGTGATAATAGGGGCCATATCCTTAGATTGTAGAAATGGATACCCCTCCTGTAATGTTTTCATACACCCCATAGGAGTGACTGGAGTTTCTGTGCACTCTCAGCTCTACTTTGGATTCTGTTGAATTTGTTTTTTCTTAGAAGACTTCTTCATACTTGTTTTCTTCCCCTGCTTTTCCAGTCAGAAGGTCTATAGTAGAGCAGGGACTAACATAGTTTTAGCTTGATCTCATTACAAGTTTTTCAATACTCTTTACTTACTCAGTCATAGTTCAAACACCAATTGACAGGAAACAACCTCCCTGCCGCACATTTTAGCCTTACCCTTTTACTTTCTGGTTTTCCTCAGTGTGACTGTCACAGTTCCCAGCAGCTGCTTGGCTAATGCACCTTTGTCTAGCTTAAAATAGTTGGTGCTCCACATCAGGCCAGCTGTTTTTCTGGAGATTAATTCTTCTGACCTAAGAACTTTGCTGCTGTACTTCAATGCCTACTATGCACACTGCTGGTGAGTGCATACGTGCCAAGCGATGCCTTGCATTTTCTCTCACGTGTCTTTTTCCAAGTGTTCCCAGTGGCATGTACTGCTCCCCCCACAGCTTTCCGCAGGCTCCAGCACCAAGCTCTGTGAGCCTTCATCCCTCAGGTCTCCCTCTGTGGTGTTCTGGGTTCCCTGTTATACCTGTGGGGCTAGGGCACTGTCTGCCTTTCCTCAGTGTCCATCTGGAGAGAAGACGTTGGTTAGTAGGTGTTACTGGTTAAATTCCAGGGCTCCCCGTCCTGTGCCTGTGGCTTTTTGCCCCTCAAATGCTAGGAGTGCACTTGGTTCTTTTGGAGGCTTCATTGCTACACCTCCCTATAACAGTGAGATTGCAGCTTTTCTTGTGACAGCAGCATTAAACTCTTCCAGGATTTCATTTATTTTGCACTTTGCTTAATAA
Source organism: Thinocorus orbignyianus (assembly GCA_013400375.1). Taxonomy (NCBI): domain Eukaryota; kingdom Metazoa; phylum Chordata; class Aves; order Ciconiiformes; family Thinocoridae; genus Thinocorus; species Thinocorus orbignyianus. The sequence continues at coordinate 170,625 of VXBW01000145.1, forward strand.
CATATTCTAAGTACACATGCATTCTGCAGACATTGCTGTGTTTTTCACATTGCAGTGATAGAGGTTCATAGTTCACCTGTTCTTCCAGTTAATTGAAAACTGTTATGTCCTTAGAGCTGGCCATTGTCAGGAATAAGGACACCTCTGAGATTTTTCCACTCCACTGGAAGCCCCTGCTCATAGATACAATATGAAGCTCTGATTAAATCACATTTCTGGAGTTTAAGCTCTGCTGAGTGTTTTAGCTGTTCTATTTTTTCGCTCAAGTTATTTTCATAGTTCATTTTACTTCTGGTACCAGGTGTAATTCAGTAACCATTAAAAAGGAGGGCTGACTGTGTTCTGCTTCATTAGGCGCCTGGAGCAGTGGCAGTCCTGCTCGTGCCAGCTGCAGGAGCTCAGGGAGCCCCACACAACCACTTCCACAGTGCTAGCGCAGCAGTTCATGCCATCACCCAATTACCCAAACTGGGGAACTGACCCAGTTGAAAAATAACTTTGCAAGAGAAAAATGGTATATTTGCAGCTGGATCAGTACCCTGAGCCTTTTTGTTTTTTCCATAGTCCTCCTACATCTGTGCAAGCAAAGTCGTACAGTGTGGGGACAAGCAAGCGTGGGAGGGACCTGCCTGAGAAAGGATTTCCTCCAAAGAAATCCCTGCGAGATCACAGCCTGAGGGCTGAGCTGTGCCTGGTCTGAGCCACTGCAAAATGTGAGAGAGAGATATACCATTGCATTGCCTTATGTTAGGGCCTCTTCCCTCCAGGAAAGAGGGCTTGGTGGGGTGCTCTTATGATGCATGACTTAAATACTGCATGCTTTGAATCTGAGGAGGGAGGCAGAGTTAGGGGCATCAGCTAGGGCATACTGGGCAAGACTTTTGTGGTTGTGATTAAGCTTGCTAACAGATTCTTAGGACCACACAATTTGAAGGCCTTATTTCTAGAAAGTAGTTCTTACCTAGTATTTTGGAAGCTTCATGAAATCATTTGGGTAAACTTGCCTATTTCAGGGGAGTTCTCTGTGGAACAGGCATGATCAGGCTTTATATTCTCGTGGAAAGCCAGGTACAGTAATTTACAAATACATATTAAAACACAAAGCTATTTCATGTTTTTACCTATGACTATGGTGTATTTTAACTTTCAGAAACTTTAAATGAGAAAGATACAGTTGCTGAAAAAGCAATGAATCACTCAGGCTGAACTTTAACACCCATTCAACATCTAATTAGTTAAATTAGAGCCACTTTGCAAGAGAGTCAATCAATTCTCTAGTTTTGGCTGCCCCAATGGTTCTGAAATTTGATGATGTTATCATTACTTCAGAGGAGACACTCAGTTAGCATTTTAATAAGTGCGTTTTCCCCCAGTACTTTAACTTTGAACCAGGAACTATCATAAGTTAAAATATTATCTGCAAAATGCAGACTCTCCTGGGCCAGCAATGTGTCCACATCTGAAAACTTTTCTGGTAAATCTTTCTTATTACTTTCACAGGATCAAGAGAATTACCATCAACCAGAGTTTCGTGATGTGGAGAATGAGAAGGTAATTAACAGGACAGAATTGGAACTGAAGTAATACCTTTGTAAAAGACATTCAAATAGAATTATTAAAATTCACTATTCACATACAAATAAATGATGAGATTAAGGTACCCCCAAAAGGTTTGAACTAGCCTTTAAATAAAAACCAGATGTATACCGTGCTACCAGCTTCCTCCATATTAAGTAAATACATTTGATATTTCACTGGAGCACTGTCAAGCAAAGGCTGAAGATTTCTCTAAAATTTGAAGCATATCAGATAAAAGGATATACATACAGAAAGCCTTGACTGGCTTCAGTTTTCAGCTATTTGCACTATTCTCTTGGGGAAGTGATGAAGAGGCTCTCATAGCTGTAAAATTGCTTTATCTGACTTCTGATCTCTTTATCTTTCTGAGAAACAGTATGTGGACTGCTGAAGCACTGCTTCTACTGTAGAACATTAAGATATGATTCAGAAGGTAACATCCTTCAAGAAGCTGCATGGTTTTATGTTGGAAGATATCTCACCATGCAGACCAGTTCTAGGAAGAACCTAGAAAAGGATGATGCTGATATAACAACTGAGGATCTGGATTAGCCATCTTTGAACAGTGTGGCTTTAAACAGAAGGAAAGATCTGATTCTCAAAGTCGTAGAATCATAGAATGGTTAGAGTTGGAAGGGACCTTGAAGATCATCAAGTTCCAACCCCCCTGCCATGGGCAGGGACACCTGTCTCTAGAGCAGGTTGCTCAAAGCCCCATCCAGCCTGGCCTTAAACACTTCCAGGGATGGCGCATCCACAACTTCTTTGGCCAACTTGTTCCAGTGCCTCACCACCCTCACAATAAAGAACTTCTTCCTAACATCCAATCTAAATCTCCCCTCTTCCAATTTAAAACCACTACCATTTGTCCTATCACTACATTTCCTGACAGAGAGTCCTTCTCCAGCTCTCCTGTAGGCTCCCTTCAGATACTGAGAAGCAGTAAATTGGGTGGCAGAAATGGTAATTCAGTGTTCCAGGTCTGTCCCTTTCCTCTCAACTGATGCTGACCCTCTCATCACTCTGAGGTGTGCTGGTGGCTTTCCAGCTTGAATTTATTCTTCGTTACCTTCTTTTAAAATATTATCCTGTTTCTTGTGCTTTCTTGCCAAAAGATGACATAGTTCAAAAGCACTTAAAAACTTCTCCACAACATTTTCAAACCCTTTTATTGTACAATCACCATGGACAAACTTACTTTTTAAAGCGAAAGTTTCAGAAAAAATGAATGAATGGAAATTGTTGAGTCTGTCAGACCAGCTTCACTTGTTGGACTGTTGCAGTGCTCTGCCTTCTATTTCATGCCTACTTTTGATTTTTTTCATGTGTGATATAGCATTGCATAAATTTCCCTACCATACTCGTTTCAAACACATCCTTTCTCTGGAAGTTTGTTTTCCACACAAACCTCACTAAACTTCAGGACTCTTGGAAAAAAGAAGTGATCTAGCATTTCACAAAAGTGATAATTATTAAAGGACACCATTTTTCAACTCTACAGCATCTCCATTTCATTGTTTTTTAGGTTTAAGCAGATGTTAAGAGAGGAAAGTGAAAATAAATAAGGACAATGGAAACGTGGTGGGCTGTTACTGAAACATCACGGTGGTGGAGAGCAACAGTTTGATTCTCAGCCATGGGCTGGGAAGGGACAGATCAAGGTTGGTTTCGATGCACATGCATTTCAGTTGCTGTCAGTGCTATTACTGCAGCAAAGCAGGAGTTACAGATCTGGGGACCCCAAGACAGCAGAACACAGTGGAAAATGGGCTAGGAGATTTGCTTGGAAATTTGAGTAAAAGAAAAAGAAAAACATATAGGTCATGCAGCCGATAGGGCACTGTGATGACAACAGGGTGGCCAGACAAGGACAGAGGTTGTAGCTTTTATCACTCTTTTGAAAGTAATGGTATTCTCTTAATTACTATAAAGCTATCATTAGCTTTTACCTCATTAATTAAGTTACCAACTTAGTGATAACGTTGTTTATGCATCCTGGAAATGTTGTATTTCCTCAGATGTACGGATCAAATTTTACACAGCTTTCATTATCATTTTCATTCTTGGAAATGATAGGCTATGTCTTTGACATGTCAGGATCCCCATGCAACAGTCACGAAACTGCTTTTTCTGTTTTCATTTGTGAAATGGAACACAAGCAAAATTTCCTGTTAAGGTTTTAGAAGTTTTAGGTCTACATTTAGCAATTTAGGCCAAAGGTGATGCCAGCAACCTAATGTAGAGCAGGTGTATCAATTCAGGACCCTGAATTTTTAAAAATTCTCCTAACTCTGGAGCCATGGCTCATTTTTATAGCGCTTATGTAAAAGGTTACAAAGTCATGTAAAAGCCATGATAAGGTCATACACAGTTGTTTTTTGACCTCCATTACTTTGCTTAGCTGCACCCACCTCTGCTTTGCTGTGTGTCCCCTCAATATTATAGAATCAATCATAGAATCATATAACTGTTTGGGTTGGAAGGGATCTGAAAGATCCTAAAAGACAAACATGAAAAAAGGAGACAAGGCCATGGAAACGAAGAGAGAGACATCTCTCACTACAAAATCAGCTCTTCAGTCACAGCTCTGGACTCTGAGTTTTTGCTTCCCCTCCCAGGAAATGTTCTGATATCGGCACAGTGAGCCTGCTCATGCAAAAGCAAAGTCCCAGCTTATACTTACTCAGACCTCTTGACAAAATATACTGATCTCTGGGGAGGAATGATGACAGCAACCCACGGACATGGTTCAGCAGAAAATCTAATTCTCCAAGTTAAGTATCTTTATGAATTGTGCCTCTTCAGCTTAACACATTTGCCCTTCACATTCATGGACACAACTTTTAAAAGAAAAATGAAAGAAAATAAATGAAAAAAATAATGTGCAAGGTATTAGAACCAATCATCTGTTTTCTCTCTCAGTGTAGGTATGAAACTTAAAAGAAAGCAACACGACTGCACAAGCTAATTTCCTTTTCCTTCTCTTCCTGTGAAAGATTATGAATTATAAAACAGCACATTTATAAGAGACTAAAATAACTTTTCATGCAGAGAATAATAAGTGTGTTGTATAGTTTACTATTTTAAAAGATTTAGATGTAACTCTGGAGAAAACACTTGTACTTAAAGGTATAAGCAAAAGCCATTAAAGCAACAGGTTTTTACTGCTTTTTTACATTCCGGTCACTTGAGGATGTTTCTATGCTGTGGCAGCCAGTCAGAAGTCAATGAGCCAGATCTAGAATTTGTAAGAATCAATGTAGAAGTTAGCAAGACCAACCAGCTTTAAACTTGCTGGACATTTGATGAAGGATCTGTTATGAATGTCCCATATTTCCATTTCTTTATTTACAAACATTTTAGGTCTGCTTTCTGCCTTATTTTCCTGGTACTGGCTGTGCCAGGTCTGTCTCTTCCCAGGAGGAGATGGTGGGGAGTTTGGCCCACCCATTGTTGGGCACAGCCTGCTCCTAATCCTGGGCTGGTGGCTGTGACAATGGAACGTTAGGGAGAAGGACCATAACCCCAAGGAATGCCTGTGTTAGACATAGGATGTTTAAATGCAGTTTAGCCAAGGGAGAGGTATGGAGCAGTTGCTGTGCACCAGACCAGTGGCCTGAGCCTCTCTTCTGAAGGAGCACTTCTTCAGCTTTGTTTAGTATGACATTTAGAGCCACTGGAACAGCCTTAAAGGCAGCAGAGACAACTGTTCCCTAGATCACCCTCTCTCCCCACTCCAAATCCTACATAACCCCACTTTGTTCTGGTTTAAAACTCTAGCAGATCCCTCTACTGGGCACTTAGCTCCTTCCCTGACATCTTAAAAGACTTATAGCTCCCCCCAAGCTTTTCAATAGTTGATCTATATAAGTATAGGTCTGTATGCACTTCAGCCTTTAATGCATAAGCCTATATGTACACAGTGCAATGCAGTGCATTGAAAAAAGAAGCTATATTTTATCAGTGAGACTTCTGGAGATGTACAGACTTCAGAAATGAGTGTTATAAACTTGTCAGCAGGTGAAATGTGGCTGCAGAATTATCCCAGCACTGCCACTTTTGTCCTTTCGATGAAACATTAAAGAAGAATAGAAGTTAACTATGCATGAGATGCACTAAAACTATATGCTTAAATAACATCCATCCACTGTATTTTCCTATTTCATTTCAGGTCACTTTTTTCCAGAATGGAAATTCATAACCAGGCAAACAAGTATTTTCTTCCCGATTATTTTACTTAAATGCTTGTACTGAGAGTCTTCGGAGCCTTGGAGGAGAGCAGCTTTTTATATCCTTGTAACAGGATCGAAACATGGAAAGGGCAACCATTTTATGCATACATTGCACAAGACCATAAACTGCAAAATACGCTAGATAATGGAGAACATTTTCCTTCTGGGCAGGGTGATTTTGTCATGACCTCACTTCTCATGTCCTCCACAATAACTCCACGACATTACACTAGCTTACCCAGAAATATCTGAACCACATGCACAACCCACTGAAAGAAATGGAAAGCTGCGCTTATAGCACACACAGGCAGGAAGTTATCTAAACACAAATGTAAATGCAAAATGTTTCTACTAAATTTTTACAGTTTGTCACAATTCCACAAATAATAAATGTAGAGCTTTTCCCATTGAAAAAAAAAAAAAATTGATTGAAGATGATGGTTTCTATTGATTTAACTGGAATGTACAGGAAAATGCAGACTAAAGCAGATTTCTGTTTTACAGAGTTTCCATAATATATATTAGATATAGTTTATAACCTTTCATTTTTCTATTTCAGTATTGCTTTAAAATTATTGTAAAGAGACCTCATAATTGCAGGAAATATTTCTAATCAGGCCTTTGAAAACATATAGGTCTTCAGTGAGAAAATTAACCTTGATGATAAAAAATAAAACCAGTGAATGCATTATTAATACAGTATTAAGCACCTTTATAATTTTGAGAATGGTGGTGTGAAGATCATGAATGCCTCTTCTTTGGTGAACTGATTCACTTCTGTGACATTATAGTTTTCGTGTGGGGGGAAAAATGATGCTTGAATTAGAATGTAAGGACTTTACAACTTACAAAAAGTCATAAAAGGGATGAATCTTACGTTTTGAGACTCAAATATCTTCAGCATTTACTGCTCAACAGCAATGCAACAGTATATCTGCAGTGTATATTTGTAGTAATTTAATAAGATTACATGTACAAATCAGAGCCAGGCAAAGCTGTAGAGGTGAATTCAGGCTGACAGCTGTCTCAGAGCACTCCCTAGAGAAAACAAACACTGCATGTATGCTATTTAAAGTCATACTGAACATCCCAGTGTAGGATAAGCGCAAAAGGCCAATTTTTGTTGCCAGGGCAGGGTCAAGAGATTTTCAGCATAAAGGATCCTCAGGCTCCTCCATTTTAAAATCTTTCTCAACCAAACAACACCACATCTTATTGTCTCTCAACTGTGTCAGTCAATAACCACTCCAGAAGGGCTGATAGTCATGCAGTAAAGATGCAATACAACTGATAAAAATAGATAAATCAAACCTGGACTACTTGTTTGGAGCTGCATGTGGGTCTATTTTTACTCTAGAAAGGACAAGAAATGGTGTGGAAAGGAGAGGAACAATGGTAGCAGCTTGGTTTGTGAAGTGGGGAAAAAAAAAAACAAAACAAAACCCTGATCTGGTCTGATCTAAAATTAGTACAGAAGATGCATTCTTGGGTTTTCTCCATTATTGAAAGTCTTTCAGAAAAAAAGTCTTGCAGCTGGAGGTAAAGGGAAATTACTTCTACAGCTATGCTACCTTTCATGCCCAGGGACACCATTTTCATATCTCCATAACACCCATACATCATGGGAGAGATTCTCACCTGGTATAATTGGCATAAATCCATAATGTCCCCTTGAGGCTAAGTATGATAGCTCTTTCTCTGCACATTACTGCGTCTTGTGCTATGACAGATCAGTGTATATAACATTAATAGACTGACTTCAGTACCAATGTTAATGACAATATATATCAAAAACATCCTTAGAAACACTTTTATATGTTTATTTGTCTACCGAAACAGAATGTCGGTTGGTCTTGTATTAAATGGACATTATCTCCAAGAATGTTAGATGGATTAAAACAGCTTTCAGCCTTCTCAATACAGTCTATCAAATCCAAACACAAGTTTGCTTTTCTGTAAACAAACTGTCATCCTGTTTTATGATGATACCTACATGCACTGCCAGAACAAATGACAATAACACAAGTTTTACTGCTATCTGCTCACAGCTGTCAGCAGCACATTTTTGAAGGGATCCAAATATCTACTCCGCAGATTTGCCGGAAAAAGTAGAAAATCACAATGCAAAATGAAAGACTTCACTCACAGTTTGGCTAGTGGAAAGAAAGAACTATTTGCTCAAAGTACTGTTTTCACTCGATTCCTCTCTTATCCAGGAATGTGTCCAATTTTACTTCATTGTCCGTAAACTGGGTTAATTGTCATTTATAAATGTATATGACCTACTGTCAGCAGAATCGACCTTGAATAATATAGATTACTATCATCATAGGAGAAACATCATGTGTACAAAGAAAGCAACCATTTATGGGAGACATCTTGGCCTATCAATTGTCAAAAGGAGTTTGTTATATTCATAGACATCAAAGCCCAACAATTGTAATTATTTTCTCATTCTTTTTTTCTCCCAACATTAAACAATAGACATTAAACAACTGGAGGATGTACCAAACAGTCTGGAGGGAATTGTGATGAATTCCATGGACATTGTATATATCCATGGGTGTTAGTTGAGGTTTATTTGGGGAAGAACTGTAGACTTGGGTATTTGAATAACAGTTACATTGTAAGCTATCTGAAGCAAATTGTGGTTTTGTAGTTTGGAAGTAGAAGCCCACAGAGCTACAAGAACTGCCCACAGAATTGAAAACAGGACCAAAAGGAAAAACATATACATAAAAAAGATTACTTTGAAAACATAGCTATATTTTTTACCTTCAAATTTCTGGGGCATATGTAAATCACCCTAATTCTGCTGTGGGTTTTGCTATCAGAAAGATCCCATACTAAATTATAGCACTGTAAGTCACAGAACATTTTGCCATTTCATAATATAATACTGAATAGTTACATGTTGTTCTACCAGAAATTCACAAACTGAATGTAAGTGGACTTTTAAGCCTGAGTTCTGGAAATAAAGATTAATGTCTTTGACAGTCCTCTAGATACCATTATGTTTTGTCAAAGTTATCAACCTAAATTCACCCTCAGAATAAGTCAGCTGAAGTCAGCATCATTGTAACAGAATGAACTTGCTTTAATGGAACTGAGGTCAGGGTAATATTTAGCTCATGCTGTATGTGGTACAGCATAAAACTGATGTTTTTCAAATGTGTTTCAATCCTACTTGGCAAACACTGCCATTTCAGAAGTGAGTCCTTGTGTGTCATAAACTTGGACTTCTTTTTGATCAACTAAACCAAATTCTGCTTATTATTTAAGTTACTCACTTATAACACAACATATTAGAAATAGTTATGTCCCAAGATGATTTTGACTTAGTTTATATGTAGTAGTAATAGTTCAAGAAAATGATAAATGATTGCTTTCTTCTAGTTGAGTTTGTTTCAGAATAAACCCAAGACTTCCACTGAGTAGCAAATCAGTAGGTTTCTTACTGGTGCATTTCCACCAGTGCTTTAGGTCAGAACCAGTGTGCATCTCCCAAACGTCTCCTGTTTACCACATTTTCATTTGCATTGTGGAGTAAGTTGAGAGTTCATTTTGATGAGGTAAACTGGAAAAAGTATCCTGGGAGTGCACTTCAGTAGGCCCAACCGTTAACAGTCTTCAGTCCAGGAGTTCTGACTATGGTTACCACAATGTAAAACTCCCTGAATCTGTGCAGTTAGAATATCATGTCCTCATCATGAACTATTTCATGCTATAAATACTCTCCTACAAGTCATCACCATTTACTAATAAAGGAAGAGCCTCTGATCCCATTAACAATTTAATAAACATAACTACAGAGGCAAGGGATTCCCCATACCTAATTTTCGATGACCTTAAATGTTTTCATGTAAAGCATCACTTTATAGAATAGTTTCCTGTGGTTCTTGACCCCTAGCAGAGAGAGTGCAGAGAGCAATTTTGGTGTACGTCATCAAAATAATGAAAAATAAGGATGCACTTCTGATAGTGCAGGGCTATTAGGAAATATTGTCTGCTTTCAAGGCTAAAAATGTGCATCTTCAGAAGATGAAATGTTTGTCCTAACACCTACTGTCAACAAGTTCTCTCCCTCAAAGCAAGCACTGCAGTAACAGGATAACTTGCAGTGGACTCAGCAGAAATTGTTTTACCTTCATCTGTTTCAGTAGATTTAGGCATAAGCAATGTGGATTAATGTTCCTGTGTCACTGTCCTTGACAATAACCTCAGGTCTTTCTTTGATTCTCCTGTGGGATTGTGAACTGCCTCCCTGGAGTTTTCCATATGATCAGTCTCATGGTCCCACTCATGGACCTTAAGTAGAATCCAGCCTTCCTAACCAATCTCAGCAGCATCTCATCCACCCTCTAATGAGGCACCCTCTCATGAAGCACAGGCTGCCCACTCTCCAGCATTGATAAGAATCTCATAGGTCGTATACATCCCTAACTCATAATGTGACACAGAAACAACCTATTGTGCCTGATGTAGGGGAACAGGTATGATTTCCTAAAGTACCCTGTGACTAAAATGTCTCTGCTGCTTGAAAATCATGAGAGCTTATGTAGCAAAGAAACAGCATATTTGAAAGAGATCATTATGCAAGGTCAGTGCCTGGACGTGCTTATTGAAGGAATAGGATATACCCTTGCACCCAGAAGTATTTAAACCTGGGATCTTGTTTTAATCTATGAAGGAAACCTGCTATACAATTGTAATTCAGATTGAATTTGCCCCTATCTGTCACTAAGGCTCAGCTAACACATGAAATTTAAAAAGCAGTTGCATTATTTTGAATAAGCAATTCAACAAGAAATTATTGCAAAATAGATCTGCTGCTTTTTCTTTCCAGAGATAGAGTATGCTAATGTGTTTAATCTTAAAGTCTGGCAAGGACTGGAGAAAGAAGAGGATATAGTAGCCTGTTGAAATATAAATGTTCATAATGCTCTCTAAATGAAGTGAAACCAATAAAAACTTTCATTCATTTTTTGGATTAATTAAAAGTGTTACATTTCTGCAACCTGATAGCTAATTTTTTATTAATAATATTATATTTCTTAACCCTTTATTGAATGTAATGGGCTCCAGCCACCATTCTCTATTTCTTTCCATAATCCATCTTAACATTTGGGCCAAAGTACAGATTTTGGGAACTGTTAAGAAGTTATCTGATCCTAACCTTTTTATAAAATGAGAGCAAATAGATGTAAAAAGTTCTACATCAGCTCCAAAAGTAGAACACCTATCAGATTCATAGAATACATCTGACACAAGGAGATAATACTTGATGTGATACTGGTAATAACATAAATGACTTTTAAGCAAAGAGAGTTCCTCATGAGGCTCTCCATACTATTTTCTTTTTAAATATATTTAAACATGCAGCTCTAAAGCTCTAACTTAACATGTAATTTCCCATTTTAGTACTGAAAACTATTGCCTCTGATCCTCTCTAAGAAACAGTTTATCAAACTTTATTATGCAAATTGTATAGTGCTTTTCATTTGCTATTTGGGAACTTCTAGAGGAATGGCACAAGCTAGTAGCTCATGATGGGATTCATATAACTTTAATTGAGCTGTTTAAAATCTAGAGATCTAGCTGAAGTCAGTTGACTGTGTGCTCTCTCTGACCATGTTTTTACATCACTAGGAGAGATCAAGTAGTATCTTGGAAGTATGTGGAGTCAGTTATCAGCTGGAAATGTCTCTTCTGTCTCCATTGACTATGAAGTGAGCTCAGATCACATTAGAAATGTGGAGATTTTAAATGGTGAGGCAATAAGATATCCTACATAAAGGAATGAAGAGGAAAAAGCCAGACTCTGTGACTCATCAAACCTGTACTATAGTTATTCCAACACTGGTACTATGATATTTCAGGCTCAAAACTGCGCTGTACTTCCTGTTATTTTAAAATTATTATTATATAATAAAATCCAACATTCTGTGTCCAAAATTAAAAGTGAGGTAAGTAGAATAAATAAAAAAACGCAGTTTAAGAATAAAATTACTGAGAAATCCAGGTCCAGTTCCTTTATCCATTCTAATTTGAATAGTTTTCTGTCATGTGAATGAATTCACTGACTCCATAGTGCACAACAGTATATTCAATCTGTCTTCATGCACACATTGTGGACTCTTCAACCTCCCAAATCAATCTGTTCAGTAAAAAAAAAAGATCCCTGCCAGCAATTTTGACAGCTTGATAAGTGTATTCTCCATCAAGTCCTCTAGGCAAGTCGACGTTTTCTTCTGCCCCCAAACTGCAAGGAAGATAACTTTTTAAATCACCTACCTGGGCAAAGTCAGCCATTTACTTGATAGTCAAAATGTTGTTGTATAATTCTAACCCTACAAGCTGGTCAAGCTTTAGTTTCATATAGGGTCATAAACCTATCCTCTGGTGTATCGTCACGTATCATCAATACCGGTTTCTAGTTTCCTGGTGAAGGATGTACTTGTCCTTTATTAGCTGAAGGACACTGGAATTCCACAGGAAACTGCATCATTTTCTTATCCAAGTATGTAAATTGAGCTACTGATAATTTCTTGATTGCCATTATATTGCCAAAAGCTGATGTGAACTCAAAATTACAAGGTGATTGGAAGTCTTTGTAGTGAAGCTTAAAAGTAAAAGTATACTATTTCAGGTATTAAAATTGTTTAGCTGTCATAAAATATTGAACCTCTTGTTGTAGCTCCTTGTCATATTCAGAGATAGTTTGCTTTAATATACCTTTGTCAAATCAATTCTCTCTCTAGTAGGATGTAGCAAAGTATTTATATTTAATTTGGGTAGCTGGTGAACCATAATATACCGTAATTACAGTGTTTGCATATATTTGCTACATTATCCAAAATGTTTTGCTCAAATGTATCTTGGCACAGCAACCTCAAGAAAGTAAAATCTCCACAGCAGAAAGTGGTGGGTTTTCAGGTTTACCATAAATTGGTTTTCTGAGATTTCTAACCATGGGAAAACATTAAAACCATAAAGCACCTGAAGGGAAGTCTTAAAAACTTACTTTGGTGATCTTTAATGTAAAGAAAAAGAAAATAATGTTACTAACAAAAGATAACAATACTTACCTAACTATTTAGTAATCTTACTTCATCAGTATTTCTGAAGAAGCTTTAAAATATCAGGAAAAAATAGGAAAAATAAGCAACTTCAGAGTGCAAACAATGTGTTTATTTACTTACAAACCCCTTTCTTTAAGTGTTTAATCCTTTTCCAGCATGTCTGTCTGTTCATCTGTGCCTGTGGGAATTTCACAGAACACAAAAAGTCCCCTCTCAAGTGCTTGGAAGAAGTTTCATACAGTAGTTTTGGAGAATAATGAAGAAAAACCTAACATAAAAAGAACTGGAGGATAAATGGAGCCTTCATGAGGAGCATTCGCTTGCATCAGCTTCAGTGAAATGAAGTCACCTAACCAAGTCTGATTTTTGATCTGGTTTGGTGAATAAACCATACAGTATTGAAATACCTTCCAATAGAAAAAGAGTGGGAGGATCCTACCATTGCTCTCCAGCAGGGCAAGGAATCAGTCTGTATGTTGATGGGTAGGCAACTACTGGTTGTTATTTAGTGCTAAGACCCAGAAGTTTCTGTACCTTCTCCTGTTCTTATTCAAAATTTGAATGCCCTTTTGATGTTCAGCTAAAATGTGAAGAAAAGCCACTGAAGGTCCTGCCGTAGAATCATAGAATCATCCAGGCTGGAAGGGACCTCCAAAGGTCATCTAGTCCGACCTCCCCGCAGTCGCAGGGACACCCCCAACTAGACCAGGTTGCCTAGGGCCTCATTGAGCCTAACCTTGAATATCTCCAGGGAAGGGGCCTCAACCACCTCCCTGGGCAACCTGTTCTAGTGTTCCACCACCCTCAGAGTAAAGAATTTTTTCCTAATATCCAATCTAAATCTGCTCTTCTCCAACTTAAATCCATTGCCCCTCGTCCTATCAGGGGGCAATGCTCAGGCCATACACAGGTACTTCGTGCAATGCAAACACCCAGAGAAACCCAGATCTTTGAAGGTTTTGTGTCTTGCAAGGAAGATAAAATTAATTCCTATTTCAGCTGGTTTAGGTTAACTCTTTGGTTTTGCTGCCATTTTGTGTGGGTCTTGGAGGCAAAGCTCAAGGTAAGGACTCTGGAGTGCTGGAAGTATTTACTGGATGGAACAGAAACAGTCTGACATCAGACACAGTTTTGCTGTTTGGCCAAATGAGGAACTTTTGAGCTGGTTTTTAGCTGATCTTTATGGCTAAATATCAACATCTCTCTCTCAGTGGAACAACAGAAGTAGAGGAATATAAGCAATTACTACTAACAAAATGANATAAGTAGAATAAATAAAAAAATGCAGTTTAAGAATAAAATTACCGAGAAGCAATTACTACTAACAAAATGAGGTCTCCACACCCAGCTTGTTGTTCTCCTCACTTGATTTCTACTGGAAGTAATTATCAGTAGAAGAAGATTTGTTGCTGATACAACAATGCCACAAGGCAGCAACTGCTGCTAAAGGAACTCACTAAGTGTTCTGAAATAATGCATGGGAGATCCAGTGTGGGAGGTAAGATTAGTGTTCATGTGGATCTGTTTTATGGATGGATGGGCCAAAGGAGACAACAGGAGCTGCTAAAGAGTCTGAAAGGGATAAAGGATGCAAGCTGTTTTACGGTATACAATGACTTCAGGCTGCCTAATTGACAAATAGACACGGTCTTCTTTAATTCTGCCATGCTCCCAAGAACAGAGGATGTTTTGTCAAGCATTCATAGCTATTATAGGACAACTTCTTCAACTGGAGTGCCAATAGTTTTTATTTTTCAAGTGAAGGATGTTTTATCTCCAGTTGTCTGAGAATGACTGTCACTGTTTATGATATAAATTCCAGACATCTATGGGAAATCTTAATAAGAACTCTATTTCTGACAAAATGATATTATTCTTGAGGGTGAGTTGAAAAAACAACAGGAAAACTGCTTTTATTTGAGGGATCTTATTCCTTTTTGTTGTCTGAATAGGTAAAGTTAGGAAGTACCCAGCATGTAAAAATGAAGATTGGTTTTAAAGAAATGGGTAGTGCCGTGAGAGCAATGAAGGTGCATTTCCTTAGATGCTCTCCAAGCAGCTGTGCTCTGGGATCCTGCTAGCTTCTTGTTCTGACTGAACTTAAAATGTTACCTGTGTGGATAAATATGGGCTGTGCTCCATTTCATTTGAATTTCAGGCTAGCAGAACAAAATAATACAAATCAAACCTTTTATTCCTGAGATATTCCCTCACTTTATCAAAATGACACCAGCTTTACCCAGAAAAAACACCCTTTGATTTCTCATACTTGTCTTCATATTGGTTACTTTTGTAAGTATTGGGAGTTTTTGTCTTGGAATCAAGGAAAATAAAACAGAAATTGACATTGGAGATTGACCTCTGAGCTAGCTACATCCTACAGCAGCAGAACAAATGTAAATCTGTGATTCTTTTGAACTTTCTGAGAATTCCTTAATATGCATCATTCTGCCTGGTGCACTTTCCATGTCATTCACTTTTTGGTTTTTTATAAGTTTCATTTGCTTGAGTTAGTTATTCCAGAAGCCTCAGACTCAATATTTTCACCTGCTTGGTGATGATTTATTCACATTCTCAGTGTAGAGTTTGAAATTACTTTTGTTTCCACTAATTTCATCCCACATCATTCTACTGCAGTTTATAGTTTCTACTAAACAATGTATTTCTAACATATTCATCTTTAGCATTGGTGTAAGAGATGTCAGGAAGGTTCCTTGTTACATTTGGCTCTTTGGCTCATATTCCATTCTGCCTTTCAACAGTGCTTGCAACCTGAACATAAAAGAAAGCCTTTTCAATTCGTACCATATAATCTTTTTTCCTGTTGCCTCCAAGGCCTGAAGCTTGCACTCTCATTCCATTTTCTCTCCTTTTGGTCTCTGCACATTCACAGTTCTGCTCTCCCCATCACTAAATCTGCTCTTGCATCTGCATTTCACAAGTTCTGGGCAAAAAACCTTTAAAGTATATCCTTAACTTAGTTTACATATAAACTTTGTTATATGTCTTAACAAAATGAAGGGAGAATACTTTATAATGGAATAGCTATAAGAAAATTTCAGCATACCAAAGGCCTTGCTTCCATTTCTCTGAATGTGGTCAAGAGTGTTGCAAAAGACCAGCAGGATCTTCAAAATGGAGGATGTAACCTGGTACAGGAAAACACTCAGAGCCACCAGTATCTAACAAAACCCGTACACTGTCCACAGAAAGACTGCCCAGACTGTCACAGTCTAGTTTGGAAGCACTGACACACAATGAAGCAGACAATGTGAAAGGTCATCTGAGATTCAGAGGGGACATCTCAATGTCCACATTCCACAATCATGCTATCTGAATGACTCTAGGCAGGACACTCACTTATAGTTTCCCATCTCATCTTCCAATCTTTTCTCACAACGATAAGAGCTCAGGATGCTTGAGAGACACCGTTTCATTGTGACTGTCCTGAATATCTCACAATTTAATCCATGATTTCACATGCAGTGACAGGGTGAGATCTCCAGCATTTTCCCCTATCTGCCTCTTGCACTGGCTTTATTCTGCCATCTGCCAGTGTAGCAGATGGTATTGCTGCTGAGCACTGCCTCTGCCAGGGGCTGGCCAATTTTAAAGAAGGTACCCACCAGAGTGGCATACGCTGAGTGTTCCAGCCTCATTGGGATGTATGGCTCCTGATGTGTTAATAAAATCTGATTTATACAATTGCAGATCATTCTGCCCAGTAATGATCCCGTCAAGCACAGAGGTAATGGGAGAAACTCAACAAAAGTAATTTAAGTTTTTGCTTTTAAGCCTCTCACATCCATTGGAAAATCCTACCCTCTATCTTTCCAGAGAAACTGCTGAACACAAAAAGCCTACTAGTGGTCTGTTAATATGTGCATATTCATGAGCTCCTTCTAACAGACCTTGTAGTCCTCAGGGTTTCTGAGGTGTACTGACTCCCTAGTCCTTAAATGCTGAAGGTTTATTCTAAGCAACAAGGGAAGCAATGCAGCTTCTCCTTACAGATACCCAACTCATTTCAATAGTAACAACTGCTTGAATTCTTAAATGAAATTATTAACCTTTAAATTCCTTTGCAAAATTTTGGGTTTATCAAGAGAAGAACAGGTTGGAAACTTATTTCTGCTTCCTCACACAATAAAGTGTTAGCTGCATGCTAAGCTTCTGTGTGATTTGAAGAGGAAAATACATTGAGTGAACATTCCCTGGTGGGTCTGTCCCAGTATTGTTCGTATTGCTCATGTTGTTGATCTGGCTGGTTTTGACAGGCTGGAGACTTGTCACAAGTGCTGTCTGGTTCCCACAGAAAACCATTTTGCAAAAAAATGTCACAAGGAAGTGTGTCCCTGTCCCTGTGCCATTATGTTAAGCTGTCAGAAATTTCTCAATTCAACCTGAAGATACACAAGAATTTGTAATTGAAATATTGGTCACGGTCTTTTTAACATACATTTTTCACTAAGGACACGAATGTAGGATGTCATGTCTTTTACTGTGGCCAGACATGTAAGATACAGGAAACATGGTGACATCTCAGCTATAATGCTGCAGCATCTCCCTTCTTTCAGACCCAGATTTACCAAGGCACTAAAAGGTCTGTGACTTCCCTTTCTGCTATGTGTTACCACTATACACAGTGTGTGCATTCCCAGTTATTTGGATCACACACATCTGTATCCATTCCTTTCCATCCTGCTATCTTTGAAATCTTTCCTAGTTGTCCTAGCTCTATGGATGTGATGGAAAGCACCTGGCCCTAGTTACAGCATCTGCCTCCTCACCTTGTCACTTTGACTGAGTTTTACATTCCTGAGTCTCCCATTGCTTTTCTTCTGGTGCTGCTTTCCCCCTAGTCTCACCATGTTTTATGCCAACACTATGTACTTTGCACAGGAACCAGCTTAAAGTCCCTATCGGTGTTCCTGCTTTCATGCTATTACTGCTGGCTGCAACATGCTACTGAAGTATTGGAGGTATCTATTGACCAGCTTTTAAATCTCCAAGCACATGTATTTCTGTGTAGTGTTTATCAAATACTTAAATGACTGTAACCTGCTTTGTTGTGCACTATACTTAGTTTTCCCTAACAGAAACTAAAATTGGCACAAGAAGAATAAAGGAGGGTAAATAGGGATGCCAGTGGCCAGTGCCAGTAGCAGTTGCCTCCCACGAGAACCTGCATACCAACAGCATCGAGATGTGCAGGTGCAGGGACATGAGACTAACAGCACCAGAATAAAAGCATGGGAATCCAAGAGAAAACTGCCTACGAGGCTCCAGGCAGCTCGTGTGAAAGGTTACAGAGCTGCAAATAGCAGACCTCTAGCATTGCAGATCCTGAAGGAATAAGGCACCTCAAGCTTTACACAACTTTATTTTCTGTTTACCTTCTTCACCCCACATGTGATTTCACAGATGTCTGCCACACCATCCCTCTTCATCTTTCTTCAGTCAGGGAAATCTAGTTAGTTATTTTGCATGCAGAGTCTGTCCTGTACCTGTGATCATCCCCATCATCCTTCTCAGTGCTATTTTCAATTCTACTTTCAACCTTTTGAGAAGGTTACACTGGGATTATACACAATTTTCAAGACATGGCGCATGAAAGTATTATAGAGTGGCCTGGTGATGTTTTCTGCTTTTTTCTTCCTCTCCTAATGTTGTATTTGGGTTTTTTTCACTGCAACAGAGTATCACAGTGACCTTTTCATTTTTATAACCTGAATCTTGTTCACAGTGAGCAGAATCACCTGAATAGTTGTGATACTCTGAGAATCTTTATGTTTTGGAGGTTTTATACATAAATTATGCCAACTGAAGTGATCACTGCAAGATTGTGGAAACTCTGAAGGTCGAATTTCTGTATGTATGCAGACATGCAAAAAGTCAGGTTGAAGAATGTTTATCCAAATAATTAGACACAGGATATTTTACATGGTTTGAGAGATATACGAGTAATTTTGTAGTTTTGCTCTGTCTGGGGAGAGTACTTTTCAGGTTTTAGAATTCTAACACTCTTTAACTTTCAGTAAAGCTCCTGCAAGGTAGACCTCTCCTCAGAAATACCTAGAAATGCTGTTTTGACATTGTAAGCAGCCAACCCTATGTGCAATTGACTTAGAGTCAATCATGGAAAACCTTTTCAAATGGATATTCATTATTGAATCTTTTTTTTTTTTGGATCACTGCAGAACTAAACAGAGGCACAGGGTCAGTGCCACTATTTGTATATAAAGTGGATAAACACAGTCTGTTCATTGCATCTGAACAGTGTTGATTCTTCTTGAGCTGTCATTTCTGATGTGGAAGCTAGAGAACTATGGCAAAAATCCAACCATTCCTGCTTGGGTGTAGAGAATCACAGCATTAGCAACATCAGCCCAGTGCTAAGGAATTTTACTTACCAAAAGCCATTGAGGACCTGATCTTAAGGCCTAGCTCCCAGACACTTCAGGGATTTGAATCTGCTTCTCAATGCAATGTGAAACTCATTTGCATATAAATTCCCATTGTGGTAAAATGTTTTATGCTTCCCGTGCAGCTGAGATGGAGTAGAATGGGTCACTGAGGAGAAAGAAATATATTTTAATCTTTTCGAGACTTTAGGGTGACCCCCATCACCTCCTCCCCTGCTTCATTCACAAGCGGCACCTTGGAGTCCAAAGAGCCCCTTTGCCTAAGGGGCAGTTTCTCATGGCAGGCTGCAACACAGTAAGTGGGAAAGGAGCACACAGACCCTGAAGCCCTGTACTCTGACCCTACATGGCAAACTGTCCTCTATACAGCATGCCAGCTGTTTGCTTGTGCTCAGTCACACATTTATTTCAACATGACTAGCCACAAAGATCCTGCAATGAAGTATCACTGCAGTCAATCACAACCCATCAGTAATGTTTGTATTCTTGATTGTTTTCAAAAGGAAATATCAGAGATTTAGCTGACAGAGAATGCAGGGATAGAATCAGTAATATTATCAAAGCAAGGAAAAAAAAATCATAGGATAGTGTTATGATAATGTAAGGGATCTATGCTAATTTGTTTTTAGCAAATTTTTGTATCTATAAATGTTTGTTCTTTCTGATTCTTTTCTATTACTTCATAATCTGAAAAGGTTTTCTATTTTCACTCAAAAAGGTTGAGTTCTTTCTGTTGAACAAAAAAGAAAAGGTTGTTAAAATCATTGAGCAAATCTAGTTATCAGAAGTACATGGGTAATTTGCTACCGTAGCATAAAGCCATTCTAAACTGTTTTTTTCATTAAAACACTGGCTCAGCAGGGCTTTTTTGGCAGATATGTAAACCTTTCTTTTCTTTCAACAAAATCCTTTAAAATCTGCTTAAATAATAGCCTGTTTTTCTTAAAATTGAGTTAAAATCTATTTTAAAATTTCCACAATATAAAACAGACAGATAATTCACTTCGCAGGCAATTCACTTCCTCAGAACTGTAAAGCTCTTCTCTAATCACCTAAAGTCAATGCAGGCAGGGTAGAAACCTTAAAACTTTCATTTGTTGAAAAATGCATGGAATTTGTGGATTCAGGCAAATGTAATGAATTATTTTGTCCGTAAAAAAGTTGGAATACTTTGCTTTGACTTCTTTAAATAACACATTACATAGTTTTAACTTTGATACAATCTTTTGTTTCAAACCTGACAGAGCCTGGGCAGACAAAGGTATTTGCCAGAGATGCTGTTCTTCTCTGTTAACTATGTGGGATGGGCTCACTGCAGCTCTCTGTTAAGACAACTCCATCAGATGGCTTATACTTCTCGGTATGAATTGCTATGCCCTTTCTTTGGAGATAAAATTGAAGAAAATCACAAAGTCCTTTGAAAAAGAAAGTAAGGAAAAAACAGTCCAGTTAATAGCATAGCCAAAGGAAATTATCTAGACAATTCCATAGAAGACGTCAGCCAGGACTTCGGGAGCACATAACACCATCTGTATTTGCACTGCAGAAAGACAGCCTAGTCTTACTCTTAGATGAACTGAGTGCTGAAAAAAACAGAGAGGTTGTGGTATTTCTATCCTTGGAGATATTCAAAACTCAAATTAATTAAGCCCTGACCAACCTAACATGAGGCTTTGCTGTGAGCCCAGGGTGGGATGTGGGTGAATGACCCTGATGTCCCTACCAACCCTAGATATTCTGCAAGTCTAATTCTCAAAACAGTTCCACACTATTATAAAAGCTAGAAGGAACAATTTGTACAAAGGCAAATTCTCTCTGTCCTTGCATCCTCCAGTCTGTTATAATGCACTTGGGCAAAGCTGTCTTCATTAGTGAGCACTGTCGCAGGTCAGGATTAACTGTGCTAGCTCCCTAAAATGGCATACCAAAGAAGAACACCACCTCTGAGACCAGCTATGACTGAAATACTTGTCCTTTTCCTAAGCAAAGTTCTGTTCTCCTGTTTCCCTGCCACAGAAGCTTTCTCTTGAATGAGGCAGGGGCAGGGGAGGGGCGAAGGGATGCAAAAAAATCCAGAGCACTTCATTTTGAAGGCATCTAGGAGCCTTCAAAAAAGAGAGAACTGGCTGAGAAAACTAAACATTATTTGTATTTGTTTGATTGCTTTTCATCACATGATACAAAGCTGATGGAGGTCTTGATTGTGATTTTCATGAAGGCAACAGAGTTTAAATACAGAAGCATTAGCAGGAGAACAGAAATAAGGGATCAGTCCAACATCCAGGAAAACCTTCTAGCTAAAGTGATAGACCAGAAGCTGTAATTAATCTGGAATAGCACATTAAATTAAAGCAAGCATTAATAAAGGAACTGTTTGGAGATTTCTTTGCACAATTGCAGATAACAGAGAAACGAAGCAAAAGGCTGTGTGAGAGAAGCTACTATTCAGTAGAAATAGCTGATGGGACAATCATAAGAGGCACTGTGGAATCGTAAATTATAAACTTGTTTAAAGCTTCAGACAGAAGGAATTTTGTAATCTTATAAGTACAGAGCATTAGAAGATCAACTGGTCTAGCAATTGGAAACTGTTGGAACCCACAACCAAGAAAAATTTGTACCTTACATAAATGGTTAGAACATACTGTACAAAACCTGCCACTGAAAGTTTAGTTGTATTTTGCAGAAACTATTTGGAATATTGATCTCCAACAGGGAATGCTGCATCTGATAATGTTTGTGAAGGTAATGAGATGACATGTTGCTTTTAGACTTTGCAGAATCATTGACAGAGTCACTTTTAATAGCTATTGTAAGGACATTAATAATCAGAGAAATTCCTTTAATTCTGAGGAAATAGGACAACATCACTGGATTTCTCTCATTAAATTTGCCAGAGCCATTCAGCTGCTGACTTTGTAAGCTGCCCATGCAAATTGCTCACTTTTCTTACAATGTACTCCAAAGTGATATAACTGTACGTATTTTTCCACTTGCGTAAGTCATCGCTACACCACTACACCAATAGCAAAAAAAAACCCTAAACCAAACCCAAAGACAATGGCTGTTATTAGTTTTCAATAACTTATTTTCGTTCTATGGAAACAAAAGTCCCCAAATACCAACCCAATCTTGTCTAGTACACAAAAAAGTCCATGATAGAAATGCTAAATTTAAGATCATCCTTTATCTATCCTGTAATTCCCTGCCATATTAATTATGTATCTTTCACAGAATCATTATGGTTGGAAAGGACCTCTCAGATCACCAAGTCCAATCATACACAAAATCACAACCCGCTCCCTACAGTCTCAGCCACTAGAGCATGCCCTGAAGTGCCACATCTACACATTTCTTAAATACCTCCAGGGATGTTGACTCAACAACCTCCCTGGGCAGGCCATTCCAGTACCTGACCTGGTAAAGTAATTCTTCCTAATATCCAGCCTAAATTGTTAAGTCTCCTTCTCTGGAGACCTTCAAGACTCATCTGGATGCAGTCCTGAGTAATGTGCTCCAGGCAATCCTGCTTTAGCAAAGGAATTGGACTAGGTGACCTCTAGAGGTCCCTTCCAACACTGACAATTCCGTGATTCCATAAATCTCCCCTGCTGCAACTTCAGACCATTTCCTCTAGTCCTGTTCTTATTCACCAGGAAGAAGAGGCCAACATCCGCTTCTCTGCAACCTGAAGGTAGTTGGAGAGGACAACGAGGTCTCTCCTCCACCTCCTCTTCTCCAAACTAAACATGCCCAGTTCCCTTGGCCTCTCCTCATATGACTTGTTCTCTAGACCACTCACCAGCTTGGTAACTCTCCTCTGGACACACTCCAGCACTTTAATGTCCTTCTTGTAGTGAGGGGCCCAGAACTGAACACAGAACTGGAGCTGAGTGCCAAGTATAGAGGCACTATCGCTTCTCTACTCCTGCTGGCCTCACTATTCTTGATACAGTCCAGGATGCTGTCGGTCTTCTTGGCCACCTGGGCACACTGCTGGCTCATGTTAAGCTGGTTTTCCACCAGCACCCCCGGGTCCTTTTCTGCTGGGCAGCTTTCCAGCCACTCTTCCCCAAGCCTGTAGCGCTGCATGGGGTTGCTGTGGCAGAAATGCGGGATCCAGCATTTGGTCTTGTTGAACTTCTTACAGTTGGCCTCAGCCCATCAATTCCACCTGCCCAGGTCCCCCTACCCTACCCTCAAACAGACCAACACTCCCACCCAGTTTGTTGTCATCTGCAAACTCAATCCCCCCATCCAGATCATCAATAAAGATATTAAACAAGACTAGGTAAAGATATCAAACACAATTTCAATTTGTGCAGCAAAAGCCTCTTTCATCAATTAAATCTGATTTTTCACCAGAGAAAATATATCCAATACGTTGAATAAATGGATCCAAAAAATACTATATGGGATTGTGATGTGTGCACCTGAAGGTTAATTTTCCGGTTTTGGTACTTCTATGCATCTGAGTGCTTGTTGGGGTCACAACGTGATTTTTATTGATTTAGGGTTTGGATATGTCTGTTGTGGGTGTGTGTTGGGGTAGGGGGGTGGATGTGTGTGTGTGCTTGTGCATTCTCTTTGGCTTCTGTTACCTGGCTCTGTTGTTCATTAGTAAGGCTCAAATCTTAATTCAGCCTCTTCTGAATATTTACATGTCAGGCTTTGAAGTCAGAACAATACATTATTTTTCTCAAGAATCCTGTCTCATTCAATGAGCTGGATGCAACCCTCTTCAGGGGAACGCTTCCTGCCTTTTATGAAGTACTGTAAAATAAATGTAGATAGAACAAAATTTTAAGTGTAAAAAATGTAAAATCAAGTAGAAAGAAATCATTGATCTAGCAGCTTTTCAGCCTGGCACTTAACATAGTCATGAATGAGCTATTAATTCACAGATACTATGACCCTACATGTGAAAAAATGGCAGCAAAAGAAACTGTGAGCAACCCACCATAGAGTATCTTCAAATCTAGCCATAAAAACTTCATAACCATGGAAGCAGGTTTAAAATGTCCCAGAAGAGAAGAAAGTTACACCTGAGTTTCCAGCAGAATGAAGTACTAAGATATATGCTAGAAGCAGAACATAAATTTCTCTGAAATCTAGACTTTGAATTTCTGGTCTTGAAAAGGAAGCTTTACATTTTGGATTAAGTGTATTTGGGCCCAAAATAAAATTGCTTAATGTCTTTTTTGTATCAAGATAGAAGGTTTACTTTTTGACTTTACTTCACTTAATTATAAAGTGAGGATCAAGTTCTTGTCTTGCATACAAAAATGGAAATGCATATCCAAGGACAGAATTTGTCCATGTAATATCAATTTAATGTACAGTTCTGGTTTAGCACTTCTAAAGATTCTCACATGGAAAGATGCATTAATGATTCTCAGCAAAATTTAAAAGAAGTAAAATCGGCTCTTCTCCATTTTGTACAAATGAGACTAAAACACTGAACCCAGTATGAACAGACAAATTTTAGAACATATATTTTGACTGGGAGACCAGTCATATCCAGGGCAGCATGTGTGCTTCAGTCTAAACCTAAGTAGGTGTCTTAAACCCAGTTAGACTGACAGGACTTAAGCACTCAAAAGTAAAAAAAAAAAGTTGTTTACAAATTTCCATCTAAAAAATTTGTGTGGTACAGAGGCAGCAGCAGGAGCACACGCCTGGGCCAGATGGAACATCAAATATTCACTCAATGAGTGCTACGGACATCCGTTCTGGAACAAAAAAATTCAAAGTATCTGGGAAGTCAATGGATGTGACAGATGTTCAGTTGCCATAGAAAATAAAATCCTCTTTACTAAGGTGATTAAATATGTCTGTGGGTGGCTGGTTTTATTGAAAATGTCTGCTTTAGAATCAATGAAGCTTATTTTGTGATATTCTGTATTTGATGTAACCAGATTATTCAGCTTTGTATACCCAAAATGTTCTTGATGTTTTCCTGGCCATAACATGGCTTCCTTGAAGTCCTATCAAAATACTGAGGAAAATGTGGTCAATATTGAACAGAGACTCAAACTTAGAAACTACTTTTAAAGGTTCTGGTAGTATCTCTTTAAATACAGTTACATGATGATACCTTTTCATGTCAGAATCAGGAACCTGATGTTCACAAAAAGTATATAGGTTCTCCAGAAAAATCTTGGAAAAACTCACCTGAGTGCTGAATCAAGCATACTAGACATGATTTACTGGAATTACTAACCTCATGACATTGGAAATGTGATTGCTTTTTGTGCTGTGTTCTACTTTGTAAATGAAAACTGTCAAATTAATGGCAAAGATTCATGTTTCAACAGAGGGACTACTGTAGTGTGCTAACTGTAACTACCTGCAGTGCAAAAAGTACTGGTGTATATAGAGAATATGGTTTCATAAAGAAATGTTCATTTCATTTGGCCTTTGTGAGGGATATCAATATTTGTACACTTCTGATAAATAATTCCAACATTGTTCAGACTGTGTGCCTGCAACATGGGTATCAGAGCAATTCTTATCCTAAATTTATATCACAAAGTTGCCATAAAATCTATAGGTTTGGGACATAAAGTATTGGCAAACTGAGTGGTAACAGAGTTTGCAATTTGTGAACAAATGGTCTCAGACTGTACCATTTGAAAATACATCAATACCTCTTGAGGCTGGAGAATAATTAATTCTTTAGTAGCTAAATGAACTAAATAAGCTAAAACCAGCTTGCTCTCCATGGTAGACACCAGAACACAATGCACAAGGATGGATGAGAAAGCAGAGGGCACACAGCACTTCCCACAGGAAAAATCTCCCTGAAAATGTTCCTGTACACTTTCCTTGAATTTCTGAGCAAATTGACTTTTTTTCTTACTGGTTACTGACAAAATCTAAACATAATTTTTTTTCGATAATGGCCCTCATATTTTCATCTGCTCCCATTACCTCTACTGCTGCTCATTTGGGGAAATGAGCAACAGAAATGTCAGTAAGTAGCTTGAGATCCTTTAGGTAAGTCTTGACGTTTCTAAGAAATCTATTTTCCTGAAGTCTCATCTCAACAATACTCAGTAAAGCTCCTTACAAACCTTCCCACTAAGGCTATCTAAAATTTGTCACATTTTCTACTTTACAAAGAAAACTGTCTCACATTTAAACAGTTTTCAAAGGCTGTCTGTAACTCAGGAGCTCAAGTCATATTTTGAAAAAAGCTGTCTCTCTAAGTGCCTTTAGCCATGACTGAAAGGAAGATTTAGATTTCTAACTCACTTAAGATTTTTTTTTAAATATGTCTGTCATCCATCTGAAACTAATTTACCCAATGCTTTTCCTTGCTAACTCCGCAGGCATTCATTCCGAGATGTCATCACTCTGTTTTTAGTTTTAAAATAGCTTCATGCACAAATTTTCTGAGTGCTTTAAAATTTTCTTTCCAATTTTGAAATAAATGATTTGTCAGTGCTTCTTTCCCGTCTTCCTCTTTCCATGGCTAAAACTTCAACAAGAAGAATAGAAAGCATTCACTTTTTTTTTTTTTTAAGCACATACATTTGCACTGTAAGAAATATTTTCTAGTGTGAGACCTCTGTTTTCGTGCCTAGTAGTGGTAACACAGCAACATGCCTAATAGAAGCTGCTGTGGTATAAGAAGCACCATGCAGTTCATCTTCACAATCAGAGAGAGGGGTGAAGGGCCGTGGAAGTCCTTTCTGCATGTTTCCCAAGATCCACACAAAGTCTAGTGGTGCCAGCAGAAACAATGGCATCACTAATCATCCCCTTGTGGGTGACATTCACAACAGACAGCTGTGCAAAGCAGTTCTTACAGGTACTGGGATCAGTTTATCAACAGTGATTGGGAGAGAAGAACAGACTGCAGTCCATTCACGACCAGCATCATTTTTTTTGAAACATGTTGACACCTCTTTAGCAATTAGGGAGGAGGGGGAGAAAGAGCAAGTGCAGTCTAAGTGATGTATTCAGATGTGCGGTGCTCATTCCTAGCAGAGGTTTGGCTCTATCCCCTGACAGGCACTGGTGATGCTTTGCATTCTGCTTTCCAGCACTATCAGTAGCAAATGGGCCCAATCCTGGTCTTAGTCATGACCTTTCTTCTTTTTATTGACAAAATGGGGCTCCGCTGTATCTTCTCCTTGATTCACCAGTGCAAAACAATGGTTCAAAGAGAGCTCCCCATATTATGATTTACCACATAGACCTGAATATCTTCAGGACGACCTCTCTTTCCCAACATGAATTAAGGCTGTCAGGAGTCAGAAGGCCTTACCCCTCCCTCTGAAACAGGCTGAGTTTAAACAGTGCGATGGAGTTCCTAAAGATGTTGCAAGTGCAGAAATAATAGAGCTGCTATCTAAAGTTTACCTGAAATGTTTCTTCAGTAGATAACAGTTATTTCATGAATACTGTGACCATGAAGATCACTGCTATTCAAAACAGTTTGAAAAATAATGCAAAGCCCCATAGGTAAATTGCATGCAATTATCTGTGTATTGGAAAAGTTTTGTTCTGCTTCAGCTGTGTAATCTTGCAGAGGTCTCACCGCAACTCATTCTAACTTCCAATTAACAGTCCCAAGCTTAGCCCCAAGTGCAAAGCTCAATTTCTTTTAAAGGAACAAAGGAAAAAAAAAAACCTCCACATGTATCTCGGGTATACTATAAATCACTGTGACACTGTATTTTCACCCTTATCATCCAGTATACAGATGCTCTTCTACTCCGCATCTCCATCTTATCTCAAAAAGCACCTGAGGACATGCTGAAGAGCTGTCAGTCCACAAGAAGTATTTTCATGGTTTGTAGAAGGATGATTTAATGTAAAGTTTTTGGGATGAGAGACAGAAAGCACTTAAACACTCATTCAAATTTGAACAATTAACTCCTTTTTGCAAAATCTTTTTGAGTGTATGATGGAAGAATTTTGTCCTTTTTTTTTTTTTTCGACAAATAATGGTGGGCAAATCGGACAAAATAGCTACTTACTATAATGTTTCACTCTATGTTCCACTGATAACTTTTCAATTATCATGAAACTACTCTGCAATTAGATAGCAAATATCCAATAACTTTTACCATGAAAATTGTGAGATAATTCTAATTTAATTAGACTGCACAGTCCACATTCCCACACATTCATAAACTGCTTTAGGAAGTACTTCATAGAATTAAGCAACAATACACTTTTTGCTCAGATGCCAAAGTAGGTAGTTTAAAAATAGATATGACAAACTGAGAGACAAGGACACAGAATGAAAATTTCTTCAACAAAAATGTCTTATTCACATCTGACAAGACTTTTTTCATCTGTTGAAACTCTATGTGCTGTATGGATATTGCCACTGCCAGAGTGACAACATAATTGAAAAATAAGTAACAAAGACAAGTTATATGAGAGGAGGGGATGTGGGAGGGGTGGTCTCCTCAGACCTCATTGGTGTCTTACTCCACCAGTGACAGCAAGCCTTTGCCTCTGTGATGGATGGCATTTACAAACAGGGAAGGAACTCAGCAGAAACTGACTTGTTCATGTACTTCAGGGAATGCCTTTGTTTTTTTATTATGTCAGATCAGGGTTGAAGAATTGAGGCCCAACGATGTGCCTGGAAGAACATGAGGATGCTCCTGTCACATCTGGTCTGTGGGTTTGCTAGGTGCTGACTGTGGCAAATAGACCAGCTCCCCCCATTGCCCGCCCCTGCAGGAGCACAGGTGGCTCCCTTATGTCTCTTTTCAGTGACTGCTCCAATTCACACTGACTTTTTCCTACTTTATTCTTCTCAGAATCACTTTTCTTATTTTCATTTTAATTTCCTTCAGCATCTTTGTGAAGCTTTCTTCCCCTGTTTCTTTCTGTTCCTTCTTCCCCATGTGCAGTTCTATATCTGCCTTGCTTGTCTGTGTCTCTTGTCTCTTTTTCTTGTCACCAACCAATTCCTCCTTGTCGTCCTTCCCATTTTCCCATCTTCTGTTCCCTTTCATGGGGACATGCCACTGTGCAGGATATAATACGTTTTGCAATGGTGTACTTTTCATCCTTAGCTGTTAAAATAATTCCTGCCCTCACTGTCAACATGGTGACAATCCTTTCCAAATGCTGTCAGTAATATTTTACATCATCTAAATTTTGTACACAACTGGACAAAGTTGTCTATGATCAAAGTGTCACACTGCAGTCCAGAGGCATGGGCCTGAGCCTCCCTCTCAATCTCTACTTACAGCCAGGTCACTCACAAAGGGACCTCTCGACCCGTTGGCCAGACAGACTTAACCAGCAGTACCAGAACTGAAGACCTGGTCTCCCAGATGTCCCTGCCAAAGACCCAGCAGTCACCTGCTTCCAAATATGGCCACACTTGAGTAGACAACACTGTACACCTCTGCCAGTAGATTCTTAGGGCAACTACTGCAATTAGATATGCAGAAATATAAAGTTATAAAAACATACATTGTATATTTAAGCATCTTTCAACCCCTATGGGAACTGAAAAAATTGTCCTGGCAGAGGACATCAACCAATCCCTGCAGACCGCAGCTGGAGGACTGCCGAGTTTCTGCATCAAGGACAGGAGAATTGTAGAGGCTGAATAAGCCTGAATAAACCTGAAAAAAAAATCAAGAGAAACTTTGCTGTTGCAGGGAAGATACTTATTTTAATAATAACAGTTAAAAATAGGACCCTGTATGAATTCTGTGAATACCTTCATGATAACCTGCAGGAGAAAAAAAATAATTCTGTGAAAAACTGATGGAGAAACCTTGGAATGAAAATGTATGAGCTGGGAGTCTGTAGAAATACTCTGCTGTTTATGCTTTTTCTTCCTTCTTTTTTTTTTTTTTTCTTCTCCTAAAATCCACCAATGATAGTTTTCCCAAGCCATCTTTGATGAACAGTAGATTTCCCTGACTACACATATTTTACTCTTCACAGTAAAGCCAAAATAATTCTGTTCGTTTTGGTAATAAACATTTTTCCCTTTACTATCTTAGATACCAAGAAGGTAATGGACTACAGTCCATTGACCTTGGACTATAGTAGCACTGAAGATCCTAGAATCCTAGAATCATAGAATGGTTAGAGTTGGAAGGGACCTTAAAGATCACCAAGTTCCAAGACCCCTCAGTCCAAGGGTCACTGATTTTATCTATACACTAGAAAATTAGGGACAGTTTATAATTTATTTTAACATTAAAAATGCAGTATTTTTCTAAACATGATACAACTGTAATTAATTTTGGATAAAGTCTTCAAAAAATCACAGGAGTATGTGTAGAATGTTTCAGTGCTGCAAAAGGTAAAATGGTCACTCAGATTCTGAGATCTTTAAAATTCACTGCAAGATTAATATCATATTTTAACATAAGGTAGCTCTAGATGAAGTATTCCACCTACATTATGTGCCAAGCCTGGCAGCTGTGCCAGGCTTTGCCTTTCAAACCCAACTGTGTCTTCCCTGAACTGTCTTAATATAAGTTCTGTTCAAAGAGATATTAATCAGACTGGCTAGACTGCTGGGACCTAATGTTTCCACTACCTACTTTTTTATCTAGCCTTATAAACTTTATATTGAGATATAAATTAAGACTTCAAGGGCTCTTATTTGCTTTTCTGACTCCTTGCCTGAGGCTCTCTTTAATTCTAAGCTGTCTGTTGAGCTATACAAATGATGCATGTGAGAATGCCATCAGCTTTGATATGATGTTTATTTCTTCGTGTTAATGAAAAGATTTTCCATTTTTATGCATATTTCTGGTGGTTAAAGAAAATGCCATCTATGTAATGCTTTAAGGTTCACTATGATGGAAAGGCTTTTTATTAAAACAATATTTTTCTCTAGTTTCAAGATTGGCACTTGCATCCTCTAATTCTGACAGTTAACATTATTTCTCTGCATAGTAGGTTTGAAGCAGCGGAAGATTAACAGGAGGCAATCTAATTTAATGGTTGCAATTATAGTTGATGAAGGAACGTGTTAATCAGGAAAAATATAACTCTGATGACTTTGTGAAAAAAACAAAAAAAAAAAACAACAGAAAGGAAGGAAAAAATGGAGAAGAGAAATCTCTGCTGGGTGAGCTTGCTCATCGTTTATCCACTTTTGCTCTACAATCGTATTTTAATATAGATATTCTGGCATACAATTGCATCCTAAAGTACACAGACTGTGTTAGTCTGATGGCTCAGCCAATAGAAAATATTGAGGAGTTACTCAGACTTCACCGACACCTGGAGAGTTACTGATGGAAGAAAAACACTTTACTTACCGAATCATCTGCTTAGACAGGGCTCACGCCTGCAAAGCAGAAATGATCTGTGGAACCACTTCTGCATCTCAGCTGCACTTTCACCCTCCAAGTGTATGTATGTACATAACAATTTGAGAAAACTGTGCCAGGATATTGTTGGCCGTTATTTCCTAAATAGATATAAACTACAATCTTCCTGCTGCTCTAGTACATAATGTAGCACGCAGTAGGGTACTGCAGGTATTAACAGACCAGCCACTCAAAATTGTTCAGGGAACTGCTGTCACTCTTCCCTTCTTGGGAGTGGTTGAGGGGATACATTTCCATATGTTAATGTATATGAAATTATTTAGTTATTATCTATATGATGTGGCAGATAGTTCAAAGAAATATAGTAATTTAACAGGTAGGATTTAACACATGCAGAACACACTTCCTTATCTTTGTCTTATATTTCAGGAAATGAGGGAGGAGTGACTGCCCTTACCCAAAGCATGACTATTCCTTCCCAGGTGTCCTCGGCATCCCCAGCCATTTTCTCCATGCATCCAAACACAAAACACAGCGGTACTGCTTCTGCCACCCAAGGACAGCAAAGCTCTTGGTTTCTGCAGCACTCCTGCAGGCACCTTAGCAGACTGTTTCCTGGTGGTCTAACAGCTGCTGGCTTCATGTGAGACAGCAACCTTCATCTCACAGGGCTGGGGCTGTGAATATGAGGTGATTCTTGATTTTAGAGTGAAAAACACTGATCTAGTTCAGTTCCTTTCACTCCCCACCCCAGCCACCCCACCCTACCCCGAGCCCTCTCTACCAAAATAAACCCAAAGAAAACAAAACCAACCTTCATTCTGTTATCATGTATATTTTTATAAAGTCAAGCTAACCAAAATTTGCATTTCTACCTCAGGGGAAATTTCAGTGAGTTACACAAGAAAAAGAGAAACATACACTGCACACAAAATTAACGCCTCACATAAATATTTGCTGTAGAACCGCATGCTTTTGAGTATTGATTTCATGACTATAGAAACATATTCTATGTGTGCTGTGTATAGTTTGCTGCACATCTTCAGTGGTATATAATTCTGCAGAGCTCTTTCACCAGCTAATAGTCCTTGACTCCTGCAAGCAGGAAGAGCATTCCTTGCCAGTACCACTTCCAGTTTCAGGAGCAATGTCCTGTAGACTTTGGTTCTTCTCCAGTTGCCACCCTGTAGACAAAAGAACAGGGACATGCGGTAAGCATGAAAGCACTGCTTTGGTATTGCTTTGTCACTCTGCCATCCGTGTGGAGTGGTGAACCCATAGGACTGCTAACGGGAAGCATATCAGAAGAAGGACAAAATGGGTCCAGAGCATTGTTCTTGAGAAGAAACTATCCTCACACACACTGCTTTTTTTAGCATCTTAGCTTGGAAGTAATACTGCTCTTCAGCATGAGAAGCCTGAAGACCAGAATTAACTTTTACCATTGCTATGTGCTGAGACTATATCTCTTTCTGACAAAACCCAAGAAGTATCTTCATCTTCCTCTTCTTGTTGTTTTATTGTTATTGTTGTTGTTGTTATTACTTTTATTTTTTGAAGAATTTGGAATTAATGACTTTAATGCCATGAACAGTGAATAATTGCTTGTTTTAGAAATGCCAAGTACCCTTTGACGAAGAACTTTGGCTCTTTATTAGTCATACTGCATGTTTCTGTCAACTGGAGAAGCTAAACAAGGACTTGTGTTTCAAGTGACCAATTAGTTATTACAAAGAGCCAAGCTGCAGTGAAATGTTCACTGATAAAAGATTTTTATTTGGTGATTTAGATATTATTTAGTGAATAGTTAAGGATAACATCTATCTTTGTATCTATCACACTCTGTTCATAAACAAGTTAAATTCAGTGAGTAATATATTCACAACAGATAACTCTCATGTTACCTGTTTCTGAACATGATCATATTAGTTTCATAGAAGGAAAATCCTTGTGCATGAACAAGTATGGCTTCAAGAGCTGTGATCTTGCATTTACAGCAGTAACCAGCAATTTTTTCCAGTTTTCAGCACTTAAGTTCTTCCAGAAGAGAACAAAAAAGGCTCAATCTTCTGAACTCAAGAAGTACTGGAAGCAACAAGTTATCTCACTGTTTTCAGCATATGGTTAGTTTCTGGAACACAAAGAAAAGAAATATGATGTAATTTCTAAACTTAGGCATAGAAATAAAGAAACAATAAAGTAGAACCTGAGGCAAGATTTCCTTTGGCCTTCGGGTTTTGAAACAAGTATAATGATTAGCCTTTTCTTACAGATGCAACAAGTACATATGATTTATTATCGCTGGTGGGCAATCCATCATGCTCCTATCTGTCCTCCTCCCTTGAGGTCCTCTGTGTTTAAAATGTTCTCCCAGCACTCCCTCTTCTATGCTTGGCTCAGTCTTCTGCATTTGTTTAACAGTTTTTTCTGAGGTAAGATCTTAATTGTTAAAATTGACTCTTAGGACAGTTAATGCTATGGCTCCTTAGAGTTTGAAATATTTGTTGTGCCTTCAGGATATCTCATTGAAAAGCAGACTTTGCAAATCCACTGTATTATAGTACCCATTTTCCCATGTTCTCCCAGGAAAGCTGTAATTGTCCTTTCCAGTTGGTCTGGAAATGAAACCTGAATACTAATTTATTAGACGTACTGATCCATATTCATTCAAGATACAGCATAAATACCAAAAGAATTAATTCAAAAAGTAATTTTGATTTCAAGCTTAGTTAGGAAGCTGACATTTAAGAAAAAATGGGCTGTGCATGCCTCGTTTTCATCCATGGAATATGTTTTCTCTGTGCCTGGCAAGATCACGGAGCAGATCCTCTTGGAATCTCTGCTAAGGCACATGGAAAATAAGGAGGTGATTGGAGACAGTCAACATGGCTTCACCAAGGGCAAATCCTGCCTGATAAACTTGATGGCCTTCTACAATACTGCCACGAACTTGATGGACAAAGGCAGAGCAACAGACGTCATCTACCTGGACTTAAGCAAAGCATTTGACACTGTCCCACATGACCTCCTAGTGTCCAAATTGGAGAGTCATGGGTTTGATGAATGGACCACTCGGTGGATAAGGAACTGGCTGGATGGCTGCACTCAAAGAGTTGTGGTTAATGGCTCAATGTCCACGTGGCGGCCAGTGACGAGTGGTGTCCAGCAAGGGTCAGTACTGGGACCAGTACTATTTAACATCTTTGTTGGAGACACAGACAGTGGGATAGAGTGCACCCTCAGCAAATTTGCCGATGACACCAAGCTCGGTGGCGCGGTTGACACGCTGGAGGGAAGGGATGCCATCCAGAGGGACCTGGACA
>VXBW01000145.1:213158-236979 GCA_013400375.1 Thinocorus orbignyianus
CTTCCTTCCTTCCTTCCTTCCTCTAAAATGTAGGAAAAATTCATTGGGAACAAACACAAACCCTCTGAGAGCTATGTAAATACGTGTATGTTAATTTTCAATCCTATACAGATTAAAGGCAAATTCTTGCAATTCTTTGTGATATGTTTCTCTTTTTTCTTTAGCTTATTTTCTCAGTTATTAGTGATAACCCTGGAACTGTTTATCACAGCAACTCAATAAGTAAAGCTTTCTTACTGTAGCTGTACAAGATACCTATGGTACAGCACACACTTCTTGTTTAGTAACTCAAATATCTTCTGTGTTAATGACAAAGAAGAGAATTAATTGCCTGCAAAAATATAATTTAGTGTTCTCAAGTAAGAACTACTGCAAAAATTGAAAATACTAGGAAGAGGTTTATGATTCAGGAAAAGGACTCTTAAATTTTCTAATCTAATAAATCTATTTCCTTATCTCAGCTTGTGCTTGACTCCTATTAAAGTAACACACAAACTGCAAGAGGAGACTATACCCCTAAAGGATTATTTTTATTAAATGTGCTCCAAAGTTTCATAAGCTTCAAGTCTCTTCATATTATGATCGTTAAAAGATGTTTAAATTTATTTCATGTCCTCCTTTAAAACTTTTCTTCATAAATTGAATGCTTGCAAATACCTCCCTCGTCCTTTTTGGGGGCCACTAGTCTTTGAGCAAAATCTTCCTTTCACCAGAAGAGAACTGATGAAAGTGGAATTCTGCTTAGAATTCAAGTTAGAAGACTTCTGTGAATTTGTGAAATGACATTTTTATGAGAGGCAGGGAAGAATATTGGATAGTTTTCAGTACTGGAGGGACATGGAGGGAACGAAACTTAGCTGTGGTTAGAAAAAAAATGTGATTAGTTTTAAATACAAAAAGAAAAAAGAAGAAAGAAAAAATATTTTGTTATTAAAAAGATACATACCACACAAAAGAATTGAACTGGACAGATGAAAAAACTTTCTAATAAGTGCAGAACAATGAAATCACTGTTCAAAGTCTTTAGGAAAGTTAGAAAAA
The DNA here is from genome assembly GCA_013400375.1 of Thinocorus orbignyianus. Taxonomy (NCBI): domain Eukaryota; kingdom Metazoa; phylum Chordata; class Aves; order Ciconiiformes; family Thinocoridae; genus Thinocorus; species Thinocorus orbignyianus. The sequence goes on from VXBW01000145.1 coordinate 214,200, forward strand.
CATGCAAAAGAAATAAAGAACTTCCATGGGTAGGAGACTTTTAATGTCCCTTGCAACATTATGATTTACGGAGTTTATTCCACATAATACATTTATCTTATAAGCAAGCTCGCTAACATGGACTTCAGGAGAAAAGACTTTGGACTTCTGAGAGACCTAATTGAAAGGGGAATGTGGGAAAAAGAACTGGAGGGGAGAGGGGCCAAAGAAAGCTGGTTAGAGTTCAAGAATCACCTCCTCCAAGCTCAAGAAAGGTGAATCCCAAAAAAGAAGTCTTCATCCACAAGAAGGCCTGTGTGGATGAACAAGGAAGTGTTAGATAAGCTCAAAATCAAAAAGGAGGCCTATAGAGAGTGGAAGCAAGGACAGGTGGACTGGACAGAATATAGAGAAACTGTCCGAGCAGCCAGGAACCATATCAGGCAGGTGAAAGCCCAGAGAGAACTGCATCTGGCCAAGGACATCAAAGACAATAAGAAAAACTTCTCTAGCTATGTCAGGGGAAAAGGCAAGACTAGGGAGGCTTGGGCCCTCTCCAGAAGTAAACAAGAGACCTGGCCACCCAGGATATGGGCAAGGCTGAGGTACTGAATGACTTTTTTTATGTCAGACTTCACTGTCAAGGGCTCTAACTGCACTGCCCAAGCCACAGAAGGCAAAACCAGGGATTATGAGAATGGAGAGCTGCCCACAGTGGGAGAAAGTCAGGTTTGAGGCCACCTGAGGAAACCAAAGGTGCCTAAGTCCATGAGACCTGATNTGGGCCCTCTCCAGAAGTAAACAAGAGACCTGGCCACCCAGGATATGGGCAAGGCTGAGGTACTGAATGACTTTTTTTATGTCAGACTTCACTGTCAAGGGCTCTAACTGCACTGCCCAAGCCACAGAAGGCAAAACCAGGGATTATGAGAATGGAGAGCTGCCCACAGTGGGAGAAAGTCAGGTTTGAGGCCACCTGAGGAAACCAAAGGTGCCTAAGTCCATGAGACCTGATGAAATCCACCCACGGGTCCTGAAGGAGCTGTCAGACCAAAATGCTAAGCTGCTTTCCATCGTATTTGAGAAACTGTGGCAACCTGGTGAAATTCATGCAGATTGGATAAAGAGGAACAAAACCCCAATATTCAAAAAAGGGGAAAAAGAGGACCCAGGAAACTATAGGCCAGTCAGTCTCACCTCTGTGCCTGGCAAGATCATGGAGCAGATCCTCCTGGAATCTCTGCTAAGGCATATGGAAAATAAGGAGGTGATTTGAGACAGCCAACATGGCTTCACCAAGGGCAAATCCTGCCTGACAAANCCAGCAGATGGCCACGAAGATGATTAGAAGGCTGGAGCACCTCTCTTATGAAAATGGGCTGAGAGAGCTGGGGCTGTTCAGCCTGGAGAAGAGAAGGCTCTGGGGAGACCTGACAGCAGCCTTCCAGTATCTGAAGGGAGCTACAGGAGAGCTGGAGAGGGACTCATTGTCAAGAAGTGTAGTTATAGGATAAGAGGTAATGATTTTAAATTGGAAGAGGGGAGATTTGGATTAGATATCAGGAAGAAATTATTTGTGAGGGTGGTGAGGCACTGGAACAGGTTACCCAGAGAAGTTGTGGATGTCCCATCCCTGGTAGTTTTCAAGGCTGGATGGGGCTTTGAGCAACCTGGTCCAGTGTGAGTTGTCCCTGCCCATGTCAGGGGGGTTGAAACGCTATGATCTTTAAGGTCCCTTCCAACTCAAATCATTCTATGATTCTATGATTACTATGTCTCTTTCGTTCTGCATGCACTGTTTGTCACCTTTTGCCTTCTTTTAAAAAACATCTCAAACTTCTCAGCTCTTCCAGAGAGCTGTTACCTGTTTAGAAGTTTCTAATTCACAAAATCTCCCCTTTCCCGTGTTCATCCGTGAGAAAATATTTAAAAGCTTCATTTCTGTGCTAAAATGCCCATTTTCTCTTGAAAACACATATATTTGTTTCGATTGTGCCTGTATTCCACACAAATAAGTCTTCCCTTCATTTGTGCTGATGAAAATTACGTGCATCAAAAATAAAATCCAGCATAACTGTAAAACTGAGTTTACAGGATTTCAGTTTTACTCTGGAGAGATTTTTACACCATCCAACTCTAGCCCCTTGTTCAAGTCTCTAGACTATTTGTAAGGGCTCTGTGAAAGATAATAAAAGTAAACAAACCTACTCATTGACAACAGGCTTGAATTCCCTATACTCAGATGTACCAGGAATGTTTGAGGGGACTTGCAAACTTAGTGTTTGCTCTAGAATAACGCACTTGCAATTTTAAATTTTCCTTGTGAACACTTTGGTGTGACTTTCATTATATCTTTAATCCTGACAGTACCTCATAATTTAGCAGGACAGGTACAGTTATGAGATACCAATAGGTTGGGGGAATTGAATGAGACCAATCTGAATCTTGCAACCTGAATCGTGATCAGAAGGTGGCCTTATTTCACACAAGAAGTTCTGGTTTATGTCAGATGAAAGTAGGGAAAATTCCTTCTCCACTATTCTGAGTCATTGTCTCTAGCCTGAACCAAAAAATAAATGTAGCACTAAAATCCAATATCTTTATGACTAACCAAAGTAAAAAATATTTTTAAAAAGGCAGTATTTGTGCAGGTTTTTATAGCAGATCCACGTGAAGCCATAAAGCTGGCTTCATGAGGTTAAGTGAATTGCATTTAACTTTTACTGCTCATAGCCAGCACCCAGTCCCAGTAAGTTTTCCCAGCACCCTTTGGGACCTGGAAGTTCAGCAGAGACAGGAAAGCAGGGGTGACTCACCATTGGGAAATGCTCTGACACCCACCCCAGGGCAAGACAGATTGCTGGTCTTGGCCCTCCTAGACATGGTTCCTAACTTTCATAAATTGAAGGCATCAGAGGTTGAAGCAGTCCACAGCATTAAGAAAACCTGACCTTACAGGTAAACAAATGCACAAAATAGCACCATGAAACTGTCTGTGTATCGCTATCACTACGGTTATAAGTCTGTGTTTATGACTGCATAAGGAGATACTATGAAAGTCAGAAAACTGAAGTTTTCAGTTCAATTGTGAATACTACTATTACTGGAAAACAAGAATGTAAATTCTTTCCTGGAATCTGGATATGCACTGGGCTCACTGAAACATTCAAGAGCACACAAAGCGGCAAGATTTCTACATCTGCTGAGTTAAACATTAGTAATTCATATCTTCTGGGGCAACAGAACAATTTAATCTCCAAAAGCTCAGGTTTGAAGTTGAACTGTTAAAGTTTTCATGGAGTTTTCAAAGAGATAACTAACCACCATAATAGCTCTTGAAGAAAACAAATAATTCTTTCTTTGAAACCATATTCTTAAAATACGTTGCTGTCTCCTAGTCACAATTAAGAATTTTTAAGTATGCCAATTAGACCGTGACTTGTTCTTAAGAGATTTCCATTGCACTCCTGAGCAAAATGATGTGGGAATCAAGTCAATTCTCAGAAGGGGATGAAAAAGCTTTTTAAATAATTTTTCTGATGCATGAAAGCATAATCTAAATGGAGCTTTGTTTTCACATGAGGTTTTGTTCCTTAATGTAAGATCTATTAAGCAATACTGCTAGTAGCAATAGTCCAGAGAGTTTTAAGAGACACCAAGAAGTTTAAGAGGTGATAGCAAAAAAAAAAAAAAAAAAAAAAAAAATTTCTTTATTTTTTTAAAAAAAAAAAAAAAAAAAAAAAAATTGCTTATTCTTTCTACAGAACAAACATCACTGTAAAACATTTTTTTCTTCTCACCTTTCAGGCAACGGATTTTAATTGTTGGCATTTTTACTTTACATTGCATACAAGCATAAAGTGTATGTGAACATCTAAGCAATGCAAAGGGGAATAATTTCAAGGGCTGTTTCTATTTAAGCTTTTGCTTTAAGGACAAAGAGGATCAAGAGGGAAAGAAGGACTAATGACATCGATAGCTCAGCCTGTCGGGCTGCCTGGAGGATCAGTAGGTGTGAAGACCACTCTCTCCAGTGGCACAGGAGGTAGGAGGTATCAGAACTACTCATATTCTGGCTGCCAGGACTTTATGGAAATTTGACTTTTTTTGTTCCTTGAATCACAAACTATTTCCTAGGAACATGCATTATGGGAGAAAATTGCACGCAGCTTATGTGTATGGTGTAAGGAACACTGTATGGAAAAGATGTTTATGATTTTTCTACCTGCATTATATTTTGAATAGTTGTTTCCGAGTACATTGCTGTTCCTTAGTAGGTCCTGTGAATAAAATTCACCAAATAGCTTAAAGTGGGTGCAGAATTATAGTACAATATAAATGTCGAGTCTCATAAAGATATAAGAAATTTTGCAGTGGCATTGTAATAGGAAGGGGTCATAAAGTCTTTACACAGCTAATCCCTTGTGCCACATGTTCTGCTTTGAAGTACAAAAGGTCACAGAATAATAAAACATACACACAAACCTACATTTTTACGGACTTAGTCTAAAAAAACCCCTTGCTTTTGACTAATTCTTGCTAACAGTTAGTAACTTCCACTCACTCTAGAAGTCTCACTACCAGCTTGGGCCACAAAACCCCCAGCTTTCACCAGCTCTCCTCTCACTGGTTCCTCACTCACCTATGTCTTCTCAACCCTACAGTGAGCAACATCAGGCCTGGAATTTGTTCTCCATCTCTTATTTTCATCAATTCCTAGCCAATCTCACAGAAAGCTGTTATATTTCGTATCAATATAAATGTGAAAAGTGGAGTTAGCAAATATTTTGCATGCCATTCCTCCCAATGCCACGGCTTCTCACTTAAACAGAATAGCCCTTATCCTCTGTAGGAGCACCAGGAGATTTCCTCCAGTAAAACCGTAATAGGGAACGAGACCATAATGCAGTCCTGAAGGATTACAGAAGTAATTTTATTATCTCATGCAAATATTCAGATGATACTTGCATAAATTTTTAAATTAAGATGCCATTGAAGATTAAAAATTAATCTGAATGTATTACTGTGGTCCTAAATGGAGAAGACAAGAGAACATAGAAAATTCAAGCTGCATTGTGCTGAGGGTGAGTTTCTGAAATAAAATATCTAGTATCTTGCCCCAGAGTGATAAAAAGGACTGCAAAGCAGGCAGGAGAATGCTATAGCCCAAATATCTGGTTCTATTCAAATCTGTCTTACACCGAGTTTCAACACAGAAATGTAATTTAAAAAAAAAAAGAGGAGAAATGCATGTGAAGCATGCATGTGTGTGGAGAAATGAAGTCACAAACTGCTTTCAGTGTCTAAAAAAAAACAACATTCCATAGAAGCCTTCTCTTTTTTTTCATATATTTTAATATATATTTCATATATTTTCACATATTTTCCATATATTTCATGCATAAACTGATTAAAAATATAAATATATCCATGTAAGTATCTTTTACTTAAGTTGTACATTTCTTTCCTGTGCTATTAATTATCTACTCTGCTTCCACTCCGAATATTCTGTTCCAGTTAAAAATATGTATCGTGTTTATATTTGCCTTTGTTAGAGACCATGGGTTGATACTTCACTGCTCTCATCAAGTTTCAGAAGATCTTTATAAGGAATATAAATCTTTGGGGTTTTCTCTTGAGACCACATTTAATTATAGATGTAATTTTACCTCATTATTCTGGGACTTGGGTTTTTGGAAAGAGCTTTTCAGGTTTTATCCTTCTCCAGGATATTTTCATGTGATTATGATTTATGTATTTTCCACAACTTTGATCAACAGCATTTTCTTGGAGGTTAATAAAAACCCCAAATCTGTACAATGGAGCTAGCTCTTTACATGTGAAAGTGAAGAGTACCCCACCACTTCACAACAGAAACAACAAGATCAGTGCCTCTGTTAATACCCTTTGCCAGTTTATTTAAGTAGCATTTCAGTTAATTTATAGAGTTTTGCTTAGGGTGACTGATTTGCCCCTCTAACATTTGTGTGGGTGACTGGCCATGTGGGAGGATGATGTGGGATGTGCAGAACTCATTAGGCACTGAAAGAAAGATCGGTTAAAAAGAGTTACTTGTTCTAAGTGTTGGTAATGGCAGAAGATAGGACTATTTTTTTTTTTCTCCTGTGTGTACCAGTTTCTGGGAATTTCATCTCTTTAGTCTTGACTTTCATTCTAGTTACTTGATTTCAGTGTTCTGATGGAATGTAATGGTGCCACAAGCAATCTAAGAATTGGGTTGAGCCAGCCCAGACTATGGATCTCGACACACTGGGAAGCTGCACTGCTTGACAAAGTCTCCTTTGGACATGAGTTTTAATCCTAAAAAAAACCAAACACACACACATCCAAAAAAAAAAAAAAAAAGCACAACCAAAACCCAATGGTAGCAACTTAAATTAGATTGGTGACTTTTTGAAAATCACGAATGGCAAAATGAGAGCTGCATTTTGTGGATGAAGACAGAGGTATTTCAGAACCAGTAAAGGTGGAGCACCTGCCTGTTTCAGATGTCCTTGATTTAGGCAGAAGAGCACATCACCATTTGCTACCCTCTTTAAAAGTTACAACATCTGCTCTCTAGATGTGTTGCCAGTGCATCCTGCAGTGAAGTGGAGCCCACCTGCCCAAGAGCAGGCGCTACCATCAGCTGTAGCAGGGTTTCAGAGAACATGGCGGGGGATCAAAGCACAAACACCTCCTACAGGAGCCCGAAGCTCTTTCTGATGGAGAAATGTATTTTGTCTGATCTGTGCCACAAGAGAAAACATAGCAAGAAGCGATTTTATTTTATGTTCTGTAAGTTGTTACGTCTGTAAGCTGATTAGAAGCTGTGAACATCTTCATTTTCTTCTAAGGGAAGTAAGCAAAAGATCATTCGTTGCCTTTTATTTGCAGGCATTTCAAAAGTACTCAGCTTTACCTGCATGAGCAGTCACACTACCCTGAGCAGTTTGCAGTAAGTGGCAAGTGTCAAGATCTTATGGACGTAGATGACTTCCTAAAAAGAGGTAGAGCTTATTTTCTGTGTTTCTCTGATTCATAGCATTGACTGACTGACTGTCCTTAAAATTAACCAAATCAAAGCTGTTAGCCTGAGTGAGGATCAGCTGTAGGATTCACATTTGTTAGGATCAGGACATGATTTTCTATACTGTTGTATCTAATGAAGCTGTTTATAGAGATTTCTGATTTAGTGTGAAATATGTATAGAGATAATAAACCTGATCAGATACTCATCTCAAATTTTAGTTTCAATCCAAAGTTTATGTAAAACAGAGAGTACCAGACAACCTATTCTCTTGAGATCTTCACTACTGCCACGAATATTTTCTATAGTTGTTGATCCTGTTCAGGAGATTCTGCAAGAATTTCTTCTCACGAGACTGAAGTGTCTTACATGTGTGTACAGGTCTTATTTTCTTAATACCTGAAAAAATTCCGAACTACGCCTTTCTCACAGAAGTCTTCTGATACTTGAATGAAAAGAGGAAATCTGAATAACACTGAACATAAGCATGTATTCTCTAGCACCTGATAATTTATCTATTACATAGAATGCTATGCATTACATTTCTTCATGGTTAATAATTAGATACATACGTGAACTCATTTCATCTTGTGAAAAAATTATTTCTTATTCATCAGTGTTCCCTGAATAACTCAGATTTAAAATAGTCCCACCATAGAGTTAGAAACAACTTTTGACATTCGTTTTGGTCGTATTAGTCATAGAGTTCTGGTGGAATTTGCTGCACTTTGAAGCATTTGAAAACAGAATTATTAAGACACAGAAGTACCTATATGTAAACAGTTTCCGTGTCAAACTACTGTTTTAGATCAAAGAGTGTTTTCAAGTTTTTTATACTAGCAGAAATAGCTATGATATGAAATGACCTTTTGGTATTATGAACCAATAAGTGTGAGGGGAAAAATCCCACAATGATTTAATCAGCTGCAGTTATCTATACTATCTTGAATCAGACATATGTTGTTATCCCAAATATGAGTAAAGATTAGATGAATGCTCACTTTATGTGCATTGTTTAATCTGTTCTTAATGGAGAGATTTATTTTCAGTGCAATTCTTACTTTTTTCTTTTTAAGATTTTAACGGTAGATAAGATAATGCAACGAAAAATATCACTCTGCAAGAATGCTGTGGCACATTTTAATTCAACAGCTGTATAGTGCACATGTTCAGGCAGCAGCAACATGTTAATAAATCCCATTATTTCCCTCCCCCCCGGGGTCTTTGCTGACTGTTTGACTGATAAAGTTCTGCTTTTATTAGTTATGACGGATCAGGCTTTGGTTTTCATGTCTCTGGGGAAACGTCACGCTTATTTTAAGGTGAATTGCTCAGTTCAAGTAAAGAAACTGCCTTAAACTCTCAAATCAGTTAATGTGGGGCAGCTTTTTTAGTCAAACAGTTTCATATTTTCTCTGACAGTAGGAATATATTGATTATGAAGAAATCAAAAGAGAGCTGATGGGATGGACAAGGATCCTCCTGGAGTTTCAGTCCAAAAAACTTAGAACAGGTGTGTGAACATGCTGCTTCCCTGGGCTCTAAAAACATGCACCTCAGGAAGATGAGTGAATTACTTTGCTTTTCCCCTTCTCTTTTAACTTGCTTAATTTTTATTGTTTTAACATCATTCCTCTGCAAATGGCTAGACATTCAGCCACTATAATACAGATCAACACAGCTGAGAAGTCCCAAAGCTCATGATGTGTACATGCCTACTTACAGGTTCATCCAAAGAGCTGAGCCAGAATATGGAGTTGGAGAATAAAAAAACATACTTTACCTAATTGTGGCTTTCTGAAAACCCATCTCTCCAAATAAAAAAGCATATATTGTGTTTGAAATCTGAAAACCGGGAATTACAAAAAGCTGCTCTAGGATATCTCATTTGTTTATTACAGGCTAAGGAGAAAGAGAAAGAAATGAGTTTGCCTTAGAGCCATGTAGGCTTGTGTAGTGGCATACCTCCTCTACATTTTCTGTCCTCCACTTAACTTTCTGTCTAGTGTTGGATTAGCTCTGCGCATTTAGCAAGGATATTATCGGACTTCCCACAATGACAACCATGACTAGTATAGTTAAATTGGAAGGCAATGAAATGCATTGATAACTCAGATTGCTGTCCCTGCTGTACATTGCAACGGGCAGACATCAACTGTGAACTGAAGCTGAAAACTGTTTTCTTTTTTAAGACCTGACAAGTTTCATTCCTCAGTAACATTGATTAGTTGAAATAATTTTGTGTCCTGGGAAAATCAGAGTATTTTTCTCCTCAGTCTCACTACTCATATACTTCACTCTCTTAATACTTAATGTAATAGATTTATAGTGTTTTCCTATTAATACAATTAAAAATTAAACAATCAATCCTGTAGAACAACTTGCCACATACTGATGTTATCTTTGCACAATTTAAAAAAACTGGACTGTGCATGTGTCCTTTCATTGTTGAGCCATTTTTAAGGTATTGAAGGTGTATTTCCCACCATGGGATCACTTCATAGAGTCTTTTATTGAACTTTAGCATTGACTTTTTTAAGTCTTTGCAATTTACATAAACCTTTTTCCCACTAACCTCCAGTATTTTCATATGGCTAAAAAAATTGCAATAGGTTAAAGGCGAATGGTTTTCTTTTAAAGAAAAATGCTGCTTTGTAACTGATGTACCACAAATCTCTGAAAGTGTAATAATTTTCTTTTTAAAGATCAATTTTATTGCTGAAACAAGTCTTAATTTTCTGCAGTTTTCTGAAGCAACAGTTCTACTTTTTGAAAACATATATGTAGTGGTTTTTTCAACTTCTTGATCTTTAGGAATTAAGCTTATTTTAATGTTATCTAGAGGTATTCACCATAAAAAAAAATGTGTTATACTTTATTTATGGGACAACAGAAATGAAAATGACAACCAGTCTAAGAATGGCCATTTGAAATGCACTGTAGGAGTATGATACTGTTCTTTTTCGTCAGTGAATGGTGAGAGATTCCCTTCTACTGAGTTCTTAATGGATTATATATGCCTGAATTATTTCAGAATTTCACTAAAATGTTAATTATGTTTTTAAAAAGCTCTGGCTGCCTTCTGAATGTTAAAGGCCTTCAAAGTGGTATTTAAATATAGGGAAATAAAATCAAAGCCAGAAATAATAAAAATGCTGCCCAAGCTCTGTGAAACCTCAAAATTACTCATTGTCTTAAAAAATATTTCTAAACATGAAAATCCACTACTAGAAACCTCTTGGCAAAATTACAAAAAAATTATTCCAGAGCTAAACTGAACTGGTATCTGTCCTGTGCTGACATGTTCCTGTCAGCTATCTTTACCAGTTTTTCCTGCTCTATGGACATGTTATTAGCAGTGTCACAAGACTTATACAAAAATATTTGTATTTTGCTGATCTATGCAAGAAAAAAATGTCCTTTGGAAGCATACACTCTCTGAACGCATAAAGTAACGTCCAGCTAAGCCAACCTGGTGTAGGCAGGGTTCTCAGACACCAACGGGTCTGGTCTTCTGAGCTATTCCCGTCTCACTAGCCCCACATGATGGAAAAACCTCAACTGCCATCTCTGTGTTCAGTGTCATTAGGAGTACCTAATCTTTTCTTAGACTGACATTTTGTGTCAGATTTCATGCAAGGTTTACCCCTGTGTTCCCCAAGAAGGAGGCACCCAAATAAATTAATAGGGGGCAAAAAATTATCAGTTGGGAGTAGAACAGCAACATACTGCATCAGGGTTTGTTGTAGAGCTTGAATTGTGGTATGTCCGAGAACAAAAAAATCCCATTCTTGCATGACTGAGGAAAATGTAATCAGTAGCAGTGCTGGAAAATAAAATCTTGCCTAATTACATATTTACACAATACAGAGGAAATAGCATTGGAGATGTTCCAGATTTTTTGGTTACATAATACATGTTTAACAAAACTGTCTAATTATAACTGCACATATTTACTCAAGAAATAGAAAACGCTTCAAAGGAGATTTTCCAACCTCCAGGAAAGACTTCTTTTTTTTTTCCCAAACAAACTTATTCATTTACTATTACCCAACAATCTTTGCCTTTACAGTTTATAAATATATAAACTGGATATTATTTAATATTTAATATTATATAATAATGTTCTTCCAGTCTCTCGAGTATCTGGTTTCAATCAATAATATCTTGGAACTCAAGGTTAAGGGTGACATTTCTTCTAGAAAAAGCAAAAATAGATCACAAATACAAACACAAGTGCCTCAAAAGTTTCCTTTCTCATAGGGTAGCTCTACAGAATGTAACCTTACCTCCTGAAGCATCAAAATACCTGCATGTATTAACATATAGAGATGTGATGGCCTCTTGGTTAACAGAGGTTTTTGTAATAGGGGTCTCCAAAACAAAACAAAAGCTGTTAGCATTATGCAAAGATAAATAGAAAAAGTCCATCCTGATGAAAAAAAAAAACCCAACTAGTGATTTTTAAGCTTCCCTCCTGAGAACAGACAAAAAGGCAAAATCCTGAAATGTACTGACTTCCCAACAGATTTTGTTTTGGAAATATGGAAATAACCTTAGAGAACAGGTTGCTGGAATGTTTTGATTTTCCTGATACTAAATATACTCTTTCCATCTGTTCATCCAATGGGATTCCTGCCCTCCCCTTCCATTCCCTGGGCACCCCACTGCATGCTGCAAAGGGCCAGCAGCCTTTCACTGCAGCCTTGATTTTTGTTCCCTTTCTTCCCTTGTCACAGCAGATGGGTGAGCTAATGGCTTCTCACACCTTCCTCCTGGACCGGCTGCAGTGTCTTTGGACCTCATCCCCCACTGCCTCTTCTCCACTTGTCCCTTTCTCCCTGGTGACACTTCCTGGGTTCATCTACCATGACCCAGAAGTTGGAGTGTACTCCTCAGTGCTGACACATTGGGAAAAGTGCAAGTCAGCTTTGAGGATGGGACACCCATAGCCCAGAAAAAAAAGGTGGAGTGCCAACACCAGGTAAGACAGAGGTTGCATTGCCACCTGGGGAGTCTGGAGGCATGGGTGGTGCAAGGAGAACCAGGCATCCTGTCTTTTCACCAGCTACCTGCCTGATTCCCACTGTAAAATTCATAAGAATCAACAAATCTCCCCACAATGTCTCATTTTCATGGAAGTAGTTTTTTTCTGATGTGAAAACTGTTCTATCAATGATTAGTCTTTTTTTCAACAATTTCTACCTCTGAGCTGAATTTAATGAGGTTTTGTAGCAGTATCACATCCTCAGCACATCAAGCACAGACAGAAAGCTTCACCACTGACTCATCAGATGCAATGTAAAATATCTCAGCACAGCAGGGCCTTAGAAGAACTCAGGGTACAAGTGACTACTGCTTGTACTTTCTGTCATGATAAACCCCCATCTGACCAGCAACTTTATTTTTTTAGTACAAAATACTACTCTTGTAGTCACCAGGACTTCAACACAAGTGACAGGACTTTAAAAATTCTTCTTCCCGAGTGTGTACAACAAAGTAATATCTTCAAAGACAATAATGAAAGTGGTACCAAGCCTGAGATGACATGTCCTGCACATCATCGCTATAGACCAGAGACAAATTGTATCCAAGACTGAAGAGAACTCCCTTTTGTAGAATTCATTATCAAGTCCAGTTCTTGTTTTAATAGGTGCACCTCACTCCCACTTACCTTTACTTTTTTCACTCCTTTTAAATATGTTAAATATCCAAATACATTATCTGGCGGAGAAGGATATTACATGAATGCCAATTTTTAATCTGTGACAAATACATTATGTATAATAGCTTCCTTTTAATATTTCATAATCATCTTCATTTAACAATTGATCTAAGTCTAATTTGTAATGCTTATTACTCATATGAATTGAAAATGTTTTTCATCTCATAGTTTAGGTCCAGCACAGGCAAAGACCGAAGCTGTGACTACTGTTCACGTGTTAATCAGCAGCTGGAGCCTGGAGAGCAGCACAGGTGCAGGGCAAGAAATATGTCCCTTCTCTGGGAATGCTTAGGGACAAAAATTGTTCTACTGAATTGCACTTTGACGTATGCTGAGTGCATGTCAGCAAAGTGAAGGGCACGTGTCATGCTATCTGTTCGATCGCACTGTCACTGCCAGCTGAAGCATGTCTTTCACTGTGTTGACATGCACGACAAATTGCAGAAAATGCTCTGACTACCAATACTTTCTTCCTGCATCCCAGCTTTCAGTAGTGGTAAAATACAGTTAAACCTGATGAAAGGGTTACACTCATAAATGTATGATAGATAAGAAACATTTTTGCTACATATCTGCAGAAGATATGTCATGGAATAAACATGCTCATATTTTAGAGTTGTGCAAGGGATGCTTTTTGTGTTCAATCTATTGTAATATTTACCACTTAAGAAGTCAAAGGATTTTTTCTTACATTGCTATATTATGACATGTCAACAAACTATTAGTACCTATGATACTGAACTGTAGTTGACTAGTCGTTTTTTCTTGCTATGACAAGTTTCTGTAGCACAAAATATGCCACAGTGTTAGGACCATCAAACTGATGTGTTTGGACACATCAGTTGGATAATTTGAGGCTTAAAAGACAGACAAACCCAAGGAAAACAGTGTTTATTCATATAAAAATTAAATATTGGTGGAGCTATTTAATCTATAGAAACTATGAAACAAAAAATGCAAGAAACATATTTTAACAGCTGTGAAGTCATGCTCTTGCAGAAGCATGGGCCTTTCCAACCCTCAGGATGTATCAACAGAAGTTTCACAATCTACATTACTCAAGCAAGAACAGATCACAATAGGCATGAAAAAAAAAACCAAAAACGAACAAGGTAAAGTGACACTGTAAGATTAAGATTAAGGTTTCTGCTGTAGCAGGCAGACAGACAGATAGTTGGACAGATGTTGCCAGACACAGATTGCTGCACCTGTGTTAGGTACCGGACAGGACTGCTTCTTTTCCTCAGCATCCACTACAGCTCTAAAATGCCTCAGATCTCACCAACAGCTACTTCAGGTGAAACCTCCCCTGAAAATAATGGGGTTTGCTTTAACAAACTATATGTGAAACTATGCAAACTTTCTGTTTTTAAATTATATACTTGTTTGTATCTGTTACAGGTATTCTTTTTTGTCCAATTCCATTCTTTTAAATTGATTTTTCTCTTCAACTACAAGTCCTTTATAGCAGGAATTTCTTTTTTACAGATGAAGATGAAACACCTCAGGCACTCAGTCCCATAGTTTTCAGGGAGACTTATTGCGTCATCAGTACAACTGTTTTCAAACATAGAAACCCATCTGTCATGTAACACTCAAAAACAATTATTTCAGTACTTTTCATCCTTCTTTCCAGGGAAAGACTCTGCTGGGAAATGAAAAGAAAGGTTCACTGAAGCAGCAGAACTCTGGTCTGCCTTCTTCCTTCTCTTGTTCTGTATCAGAGCCAAAACCCTTCTGAGCAAACGTGGTATTACACACACATGTATGCTATGTTCATGAAAACACAATAATTTCTAGAAAGGGATAATATGCATGTTTTTTCCCAGCACCAAATCAAGATCAACAGTGTGGTATTGGCAGTACTTGCATCTTTTAAGAGCCTAAGCTATGTTGCCCCCAACGAATTTCCTTTTTCTGTGCTGATCTCCTGCTTTCATTTGATCCTAGCAAATATGTAGCATGTGTGTTCTTTACATATAAAACACCAAGAAAATTCTTGCTGTATCTTAGATTGTCTTTCAGTGAAATCAGCACTGGCCTGAGCTAGAAGTGTGACCAGCTCATGACTTCTCTGTCATCAGCCCTGACCTGGTCACTTTTGTCAGTTCCAGGTACAGCTGAGATACATCTGGAAATGAGGTTAGGTGTTCATGGGTATTTAAATGCCAAAGATGATAGGTATGTTTCATGGGATTTCCAAAATGCCCAGTTTCTAAAAGTCTCACACTAGTCCTTCTCTTTCATTTAAGCACATTCTTGACTTAGGCTGTGTGTTTGGGTTGCTAATGTAAAACTCAGAAAGAGAACAAACTCCAATGCTGAATATGCATAGATGAATCTCACTGTTTCTGTGTGCAGTGCATAGCACATCCAGAGGCTTTGACACATACTTAATATTTATTATCCTTTCTAAAATAATTTGATTGAGTTTAACAAATTATTACAGAGTGTCTCAAAAGAGACAGGAAACAAGCACACAACCAGAATGTTTCAAAAAGCTAAGCAATTGTTTGCAGTTGCTATTCAGGGATATTTGTTTTAACCTGTGGTAAAATATTTCTGTTGGTGCTCTCCAACAAGAATTTTGGAAACCAGTACCCAGAAAAAAAAA
This sequence comes from Thinocorus orbignyianus, assembly GCA_013400375.1. NCBI lineage: Eukaryota > Metazoa > Chordata > Aves > Ciconiiformes > Thinocoridae > Thinocorus > Thinocorus orbignyianus. Next base: position 229,548 of record VXBW01000145.1, read on the forward strand.
TATTCCTACTCAAAGCTTGAACTCTTGGCAAAAGAGGAATAGGCAGTAGGAAGTCTTTCAAAATAGAAGAGGCAAACAAGGTTCACCAGCCTGCCAGAATGCATCCATTCAAACCAGTTTATTAAAGCTGATAATTTGCCAGTAAGACTGGGTTTATTTACTTTTAAGATCTGCTTGTTGATATATGGTGAAACATTTTCAAAGCACATGTGCTCTGTTCAGTGTGATAGCCTATGAAACTACTGAAAGTCCACTCCTGAAAAAAAGTGGACAAAATTTGTTGCGAAATCTAACACGAAGTAAAATTTTATTTCTTTCAGGCTCACCAAAACAATCTTCACTTAATCATTAAGACCGATTTCAATTTTTTATACACTTCCCTAACTGCATGTGATGTTTGAGGTGATTTTCCCCTTTTCACGTATAAAAGCAATACAGCTATTCCTGAGTCTGACTTTTGCAGCTTTTCCCATCAGACTTTCAGGATCTTCATAAATGGTAGGTTTCTCAAGGACCAAATCACTACACCCCACTGTTGTAATTATAAATTGGAAAAGTCAAGTTTGTAGCTCACCTGGGGATACTTCTCCCATGATCTTGAAACTCAAAGAGAGCCAATCCAATGTCTTTGCCTCATAATCTCAAATATTCACAAAGAAGCCAGTGTTAGATTTTCCTCAGTGATAAAGTCACTATTATCAGATACAAGGCCCTAGAAAGAAATCCTTTGTAAAGGATTAAGGATTGCAGTGAAGTATAGCTAAATATAGGCAAGGTAAGGGTGCTGAGGCAAACAAATAAGGGATGTAGTCTGGAATAATGGGCTGTGTCAAAAGACCCCTTTGGGAAGCTCACAGTCAGCACAGGTCAGAGAAGCCTTCAGAAACTTATCAAATGGCATTTCACATAGCCAGGAGAAAAAGCAAGGTATTGGAGGTGATTTAAAACAGGTCCCTCAGTGCTGTCCTATGCACTCAAGTCCTGGCAGTCTCAGCCCCCATGTTTAGCTGAGGTCATGAATTATTTTATCTTAATTTCACCTCCACACATAAATGTTTTTATAAGTTCCAACACTGAGGCAAGATTTGTTTATATTTCTCCCTGTAGCAAATATTTTATTGCAGTTAATTCTGTATATAGTGGAAAATATGACATTATTTTGAGTCCATGAGTTGAGTTTTCCTTCTTGTTAGATAGCCCTCAGGACTGCAAACACAGTAGCAAAAGTTGAAATATTTTTTCTCTGTATGAGACATGCAGGCTACACAGTTAGCAACTCCTTATAACTGTACTGCAGAAACCAAATTTTCCCAGCTCCTCAGGTATCCTGGATATACCCACTGCATTAAGAAAAAATCAGAAGGTGAAAGAAAATGAGGTGAAGAAAGAAGGTGAAAGGAAGCCAGTTCTTTTAATAGAATCAGAAGCAAAATTCTCCATTTCCCAAGAATTTTCAGTGAATCAAATGCAAGTGGAAGGGTCAGTAGCATTGTAGTTTTTCCATTTGTTCATCTCTCACCTGTGGATTTAGAACCCTGCAAGTCCAAGAATCCCAGATTGTGGAAACAAGAGGGAAGGTCTGGAGAGGGGAATATTTTCCTCTGCAGAGCAGGACTGTGTTAGACAGTCAAATTGGACATCCATAAGTCCGGGGGCCCTGATGGGATGCACCCGCAAGTGCTGAGAGAATTGGCAGATGTTATTGCTGGGCCACTCTTCATCATCTTTGAAAGGTCATGGAGAACAGGAGAGGTGTTACCCAACCAGTTTGGGTAACGTGTTCCACTGTCTCACCACCACTGTCATCACAAAAAATTTCTTCTGTATATCAATCTAAATATATGCTCTTTCAGTTTAAAACTGCTGCCCTTTGTTCTGTCACTATAGGCCCAAGTTAAAAGTCTCTCTCCATGCCCTCTTCATATATTGAAAGCCCATAATAAAGTCTCCCTGGAGCCTCTTTTCCATGTTGATGCCCAACTCTCTCAGCCTTTCTTTACAGGAGAGGTATTCTAGCCCTTTCATCATTTTCGTGGCCCCTCTCTGGACTTGGTCCAGCAAGTCCTTGTTATGTCAGGGACCCCAGTGCTGGACACGGCACTCCAGGTGGTGTTACATGAGATCAGAGAAAAGGGACAGAACCACCTTCCTCAACCTGCTGGCCACATTTCTTTAGATGCAGCCCAGGGTATACTTGGCTTTCTGGGCTGCAAGCACATGTTGCCAGTACATGTTCAATTTTACATCCATCACTATCCTCAAGTCCTTCTCTGCAGTGCTGCTCTCAATCAAATCATCACCCAGTTTGTATTGATACTGGGAAATGCCCTGACCCAGGTGCAGGACCTTGCACTTGGCCTTCTTGTATGCAGTAATGCATTCATTTCTGTAAGAGGTCTGTTCATTACCTTTGACAAATATTAGTGACCCTGTTTCATTTTGCGCTGAAATGGATTAGAAGCGCTCCCATAATCAGGCGCTCCATTTCATCTGAGGAGTGGTAATGTCACAGCTGGGTTTAAAATGCCCGTGCTTTTAGTTCAAGTGGAGCATTACAAGTGGTTTAAAAAGAGCTAGTTCAGCTATCTCTGGATGACAATGCACAATGCTAAATGCCACTACCTATTGCAATCAGTACTTCCATGGATTTCCAGCTTCTGTAATTAGCTGCTTGTGTACTGCAAGTAGTTCCCATACAAAATTTGATACCTTTTGAGAGTGAAGGGAGAAGAGGAACACGAAGAGGGCAGATTCAAAAAACAGTCCAGATTTAGGTACCTTTCTCACATTAAAAAACAAAAATAATTTTAAAAATTCTGTTTGGACTGGTGGAGATTACTCAGATACCCAGGTCTACTCTTAACAAATCCCTGGGTTTTTTTTAAATCAGAATAATCATGCAACGAAATGAAAATTAGTAGATATTGTTTAAAAATATCTATATTTTCAAAGCACAAGATTAAACAAGGGCTTTTTAGTTCAGGTCAACTAGTGATCCTCCAACAGCTAAGCTGACTGTCTGAGTGCCAGCAGGAGCAAAGACCCTCTTCTCTTTAAAAAACTGGATCAGATTCCATATTCATCCATGCCTCTCCTGGCCTTTTTGGCAACTGGCAAGTGCATTAGTCCTTCAAGGTAAACTTTCCATACTATTTCCACAACAACACAACCATGATTGCTATTTGTGCCTGAGCCCCATCATTGCTGTCCTCTTCTCACCCCTGCAAGTTCTTCTGCCTTTCAGTCTGCCAGAAATATAAATCAGTTTTTTTTCATTTAAGCAACAATAAATTCCCTTTAGCATTCATAGGGCCCTGCCATCTCATTCTACTCTCCATAACTGTCAATTTCTTGGGAAAATACTGAAATAATAAAAAAAATAAATAAAATAAAATAATGAGCTAATGCAATGTTACTATTGCAAATTATTTACTATTTTTTGTTAGCTTTAAAGAAAGTGTTGTCAGATCATTATGTGCTATTAAATGCTTTGTTTTTCTCTCTTTGAGCCATGCAAACAAATTCATGTCTGGTAAAATTAGTTAATTTCAGTATAATTATATATGGAAGAAGGTTGGACCATGACATTCATTTCCACTTACATGAGATTTCTTGCTTCCTTGATCTGTAGTCCTCCTTATTGAACTTTTGAAAACAAAATATTCAGAAGTTCAATATAAATATATTCAAAATATAATGAATATAAAAAAATGTAATTCAGAATATAATTCAAAATATAATATTTTTATTTTTATGATTCTTCACTGAGTGAAGAGTGTCCTTTTTAGGGGCACTTTGCTCTTCTTTTCATATATGTGAGCAGTTCCTGATTCCTTATTTCTTAAGCAACATAAGAGAAACTGTATTTACTATTCCAAAGCTCATGGTCTGGGGCATAGCACTGCCACGTAAAGGGTGCCAGAAAGAGAAGGAGTGAAGCCAAGAGAAAGGAGTGAAAATATCTCCCTCCTCTCCCTGCCAAGGATATCAGAAAGCCTGAGGTGTTATTTTTAATGTCTCTCATACATATTACAGCCCCTAGGGATAGACATTGAAATGGTGGAGAATGGTTAGAACACTAATGAATTGAGTCTCTGGGCTCTTCCAGTCTTATGTAATTGACTTCTCTGCAGCTTTGCTCGTTATCATAGCGGCTCTACCTTACACAATGTCTGCCACTCTTCCCTTGAATTGGTAACTTACAATGCAATGTCTTAGAAGAGTTCTCATTGTAAGAACTCAGCACTTCAACAGTGCAACTTAAAAATCAGACACAGCAAGGTCTGGAGTACAGTAATATTTCTTTACAGCATCTACCTTATTTTCAGCCTGTAGATACAGGAGATGGGAGCTGCAAGGGCTGGGGGCAATGCACCATCTGCTCACTTTGTAGGTGAAGGCAAACCCTCCAGCAGAGAGAAGGGGGACAGAAAACCACACCACCACTTCCATTGACAACTCTTGTAATCTTTTCTCCTGTGTGCAAAGGAAATGAATTTTGTCCTGTCAACCATCTGTCTCTTAGATACATATGTTTTATTTTATGCATTTACACAAAGCTTTGGATACAAATTGTTGTTATATATTTTTATTGGATAAGTAAATAGAAAAGCTGCTTTCTGGTGGACTGTAAACATACGGGTAAGCACAAAAGAAACAACTGGAATATGAGAGATATATCTTCTGTACTGTAAAGGCAACTTTGGATTAAGCAGAGTGTTAGAATTGGATGAAAGGACAAAAAGAAATAATTAATAGTCATGCTACAGGCAAGTAGCCTGTCTTTCAAAGACACTTGAGCCCAGTAAGAGAAAAGGGAAAACAAGGAGGTGTGCACCTCAATCACATGATAATTTGTTGACCATAAAACAAAATTTGTACTTTTTTATTCCGTTGCTAGTATGTTCTGTGAACTAAGAGGAGTAGAAAAAAAGAATTTTGAAGAGCACAAATTTATGTGAGGAATCTGGACATTTTGGCTTCACTGAGGAATGGGGATACACAAGAGAAGATGTAGCCTGACTGGGAACAAGGAGACTCGAATAATATGGTAACTAGAATCACTAAGAAATATTTCCTGGACAAAATATTTCAGGGATTTGACTAACATAGTTCACTAAAATGCCAAAGTTTCCCTCAGAAATTAAGAAACATGTTCTGAGCTCTAGAATTTCAATGGATTAAAAGGAATTTATTTATATATCTGAATTCATGAAGAACTAAAATATGATTTTTCTTCATATCTTGTGATATAAAAAACATTCACTAGACTCCCATGAAAGATCAAGGGCATTCTATTCTTCACACTCTGTATTTCGGAAACTAGTCCTTGAAAATCCCCATCATAACCATAAATGAACTTTGACTGGTTATGCAGCAAAACTTGTCTTTCATATAATGTTTTATATGTTTTGTATTTCCAAAAAGTAATAATTCTTTACTTGCTCCTTAGGTAACAAAGATATGTCTTATGGAATAGCAAGTTTCATGCTCTTAGATAGGAAAATACTGTATGGGCAAAAGAAGCAGTGAATTTAGCTTTGCCACTAAAACTTACTTATAGTCATTTTGAAACTACATCTAAGTCCGTAAAAAACAGAAAAATCAGGCATCTCTTGCAGGAAGCTTTCAAAGATGGGGTTTGGAGTTTCTAAAATACATGCAGGAACTATTAAATGATGATGACTCATTTAAATGTTTCTTAAGCGTCTTTCCCCTTGTTATGTTAGTTAATTACCGCTAAGCATATCTTCACAAAGACTCAGTGGCTAATTTTGTGTCATTTCTCAAAAAATACCTGCATCTTTGAGAACTTCATTAAGTCACTGCAAAGTTCATAAAGCCAATCAAAAATCTAGGGGATTTTTCAGCTTGTATATGCTCGTTATTAAAGTCAACAGAAAGCTCCTCAGAACTCTTGGGTTACAGTTCTTCAAAGTGCCTTTAAGACAGTACAGGATGCAATGAAAGTCAGTGAAGCAAGAAAAATTTGTCAAATGAGCCACGCAATTTAAGCTGAGGTGGTAGAAAATCTGATTTAAGGTTTCTTTACTGCATGGTATCTCTACTCTTTTAACAAGAACTAACTGGTAAAAATCTAGTATTCACAAGTTCTGGCATATTAATAAAGTAAAATGCAGATGCAGACAATGTTGAAAATTTATATTAACAAAAGAAATAGAGCACATAGACTTGTAGAAAATTTAATAAACCAAAGATTTTTTTGATTTCATGAGAGTCATAACCAAGCTTTTCAAGGGCTTAAATTCTTTATTCATTGTCAGTCCCCACACAACTACCACTGTAAGAAACCATCTTACAGTCCTGAATCCTGCAGTTTTCTCCATTATCAAGGGAGAAAATTTTAAAAGCCATTAACACAGTCTACAGCATTGCATGCTTTTGGCTACAGCTCACTCTAGAAACACTACTCGCTAATGTAGTATGACACACTGTTTCTTAACAAGAGCTTTAAAGTAAGGATTACTAACCCAAATGCAGAACATAGTCTACTGAAACTGCCCAGTCACACATCCGCCTCTACATCCCTCTTCCCTCTTCCTGCTTTTGGAAAGAAAAATGGACAATTTTCATAAAACTTGGAGTGAAAAAAGACTGTGTCCAACATTCATCTTGACATTGGCTGAAATAACTACAACTCAAAACTTTGTGATCATTTCATATATGATTCAGCTCCTGTAATGTAAGGAGGTTGATAGCGTATGAAACTAAGCATCAGAACTTGGATTGATTTTGGAAGCATAAATCTGAATTTCCTGATGTTACTGGCTTCTTGTAGTTACTTATTAAATATTTTCATATACACCTATATGAATGAAATCAGGAAATGCCAACAGTTAAGAGAAGTGGCATTTACTAATGGACCAAATAGCTCACCTCCGTGTATGGTACAGATGTGCTGTGTAAGTGAGGTTTTACACACTGATGCAAAGCAAAAGTAAACTCTGACTTTTCCGTGATTCTCTCCTTATTGCAATCTTCTCACACATTTCAGCTGTGAACTTTCTTCTTGCAAACTCAAAATGACCCATTGAAATGGTAACCCAGTGGTGAAGTTAAGTTTAGCACCTTATAATATCAGCATTCTCATGCGAGAGGGTAAAAAGAACAGAAGAGTTGGGGATTTGACTAGAGCCGCAGGAAGGAAAAAGGAGTGTCAATCTGGGAGCACGCGCTTGTCAGAAACAAGGATTTTGTAGTATGTCCATGTTGCATGCATGAGAAAATCCCATGTTTTCAATGAAACTTCCTTCAGTTCAAGACGACCCCTCAGTTTTTAACAATCTGTTAAAAGCTAGTATTATATGTGACCTTAAATATTCATTGAGTTTGTAGAGATTTCACCTTCTTTTGCATTTATCAAGAATTACTTATAATATGGCAGTTTCTGTCATAATTCAGACACTTCAAT
>VXBW01000145.1:236991-269833 GCA_013400375.1 Thinocorus orbignyianus
AAACGAGAAAATGACAGCTACAGTGATGGAATGGGGATAAGTGATAGTTTTAAAGAAACTCACTGCACATCTATAATTTTCCCTTTTAACACCTTGTCTTTAAGCTATACTTTATTTAAGATGTCGACAAAGCTTGGTGTAAAGTACATAATTTATTGAATACTGACATTTTTTGTAAGATTTACTTTGCTGTTTTGCAAGTCAAGTACAATCTTGCAACTCTATGTCTTACTTGTAAAATAATAAAAAAACCCTTTGTGTTTACTGGAGCAGTGATCAAAACACGAATATTATATGCCACATCTAGTTTAAAGCATAAATATGAATGCCCAATTTACCTAAAATCAAATCAGTCATCCAGAAGGCACAGCATCAAGGAGTTTTGATTAGATCTGACAAGCTAGCACAAGGCACTAGCTATGCAACGCAACCTTGCTTTGATTATTGCATCATTCTGTGCTTCCTGATCAGTAGTTTATCCTTATTTTGTGAGTTGGTAGAGTCAAAGTGATCTAGATCTACAAAGATCTAGATGGAAACTTTGACAGTTACTTGTTTAATCAACTTTCATCGTATGTGTTACGTTGTCTCTGCAAAACCAATGGCTAGAAATATTTTTATACACACAGAGTGATGAAGAAATAAGTGAAAAGGATGATCTGTATGACTATTACAGCACAGCAAATTAAATGATGAAAGAGAACTAATAGGTAACATGCTAAACCATAAAAAATAGGTTCAGAAATTGTTTGTAATGTGAGGTATACAATTCAAACCAAAGATCTAGGCACATAAACTTACTTTTGTAAGCTTGTCATTAGCAGTGACAGGCCTTGTATTTATAGATTGTAGTCCTTTCATCTGAGGACATTTTTTATAAGCCCAGGATCATCAAAAATAAAATAAGCCTCATCAACCTCATTTTATGCAGAAGTAATATCAAGAACAGGCAAAACTCTTGTATTAAAAGCAATGTTACCATTAGGGAAGATTTTCTATACTTACAACTATATCCACACATTTCTCTTCCAGATTCCCACTGGTACCTATCCACAAAGCTATCTGCATACCACATCTGTCTCAACTGAAGGACCTGTGACTTATATTTCTTCCTTCTGATAATATCAAAACTTTGCTCTTCATGCAGCTCTTGTAAGCTATTGGGTGCTTTGTGTTTTGTATCCCTTGTGACAGCATCATGAGAAGTTTCTCTTTAATTTTTTTAGTTAGATACTAAGTAATTAGTTTGAAAAAAATATTAGATACTAGATAATAATTCAGAAAGGTATTCATGAAAAGGTTCATGATACAAAAAAACCCAAAACTGCATTACAGTCCTTCAACACCTATAATTCACACAGGAATAGATTTCTCGCTTTTTTTTTTTTTTTTTTTTTTGACTGCTTGAGGTACCAGTTCATCTCCTTACAATTGCACAACCATAACTCCTTTTCAACAGCTAAAAATTCTGATAGTCACTAGATGGTGGCTTAATTGTTTATGGCTTAGCAAACTTTCCCCCAGTCAAAAAAGAAATAATCAAGACTACAATAACATTTCGGTTTTTTATTCAATGCATAAAAAAGAAAAAAGGTAAAAAAGAAGAAAAGCTGTCTTGTGTAATTTTCTCACTCTGTAGCTTGCGTATTTTACTGTGTGGTATTACTTATTAGAAGTTTGTCTACACCGACTCTATAGAAAACTAAAGAGTAAAAAACTGTAAGGCAGCCTTCTTAACACAGTATTTACAAGGGACAGAGTACAATAATATTATCACTAGGACTTCTAAAACTGAAGTTGGACAACAACCAACTAGTAGTACTGGCTACCTTAGTCACCTGTATCTAATTTCAGACATCTTAAAAGCTCCTGAATTTCCAAATGACCCTAAATATAATTTCTCAGAAAATCTTTCTTTATTGAGGTACATTGAGTCAGTCAGCCATAACTGAGATAATCAAGTCACTATGATTAGTTTTGACATTTTAGCTTAAATGCTATATCATAAGCATTCTGTAATCATAGATACACCAAGGATTCCCAATACTTTAAGTTCCTCTAAAATTCCATAAAAAAAGAAAATTAACCATGGCCCATAGAGACATGCAAAATTTATCAGGATGCCTCCATTATTAGCATTACCATTTATGCAAATCAATCAAAATAGGGTATGTGTTTATAACAGAATGTATTTGTCAAATAGTATAGCACAAGCCATACCCCGTTTTAACAAAGAGTTCAGATCCAAAAAGGCAGGTGAGGAAAGAATCAGTAAGAAAAAAGAATAAAAAGGTCAAGTCAGTCATTGTCAGAGAATGAGTTTTTTATTTCGTCCTCTCTTCTTTTTAGCCACAGGTCATGCCTTCTTAGAGACTAAATGAGCCATTAAGTGTACTGCTCCATAATAAAATGTAAATCCAACCAGCTTCACCTGAACATTTTACATATTGTATTTTAAATACCAACATCTCAATACTAACCATCAAATACTACTAGGGAAAAAAACCTAGAACATTTGTTTTCTGTAGAAGATAATGAACCTCTCACCATCATATTCTCCTCCAATTCATTAACAAAGGATAATTAATTAAATCTGTATCATTCCTCAGAATGGACAAAACAATACTTAACAATGGTCTACTAAGCTGTAGCTGTGAATGTTAGATCACAGGCTGTGAAGAAACGACCTGAAGAGGTACTTTCATTAAAAATTATTTTACAATTGATAATCATGATAGTTTTAGTATATGCCAACCAGGAGATAAGACTAATGAATCTCCTATGTTCTGAATAATGGTTTGTATTTTATATGAGAGAAAGATATTGAAACTAAAAGGAAAAGAAATCCAACATTCAAATCAGAGGTTATAATTTCCTACAGGTTTCTAACAACTTCATTTCTCTTTGGAAAATGTGATTCTTTTGTAAGTCATCAGTAGGTATCCTACAGAATAGAATAATATTCAAAATGTTATGATATGGCATCCAGATTTGCAAATTTTTATACACTATGCTGATTTGCTTCTTTTCAGTTAATATAAATACTTACAAGGTCCTAAATCTAAACATTTGACCAACTTGATTTCAATGCATTTATACTTTTGTAGGTCCAGTCTTAAAAACTTTCTAGTTAGTTCTTTCACATCGACACCTGTGAAAATCAAAGTCAGGCTGCATATTCAACAGCAGCTATCCAAGATCAGTGACTACTCTTCAAAACTTGTGCCTTCATGAATAGGCCTGTACTAAATGTGCTTTCATCAGTGTCTCAAGGCAAGACACTATGATAAATGAAATAGACACCACAGGTTGGCAGGGGAGAATTTCCCTGTTTTTTTGAATGGGCTGTGCTCTAAATCTTCTTAATCTACAACAAAAGATACACCAGCCTCCACCTCCCTGTAACACTTCAGTTCTCCCTTTTTCAGGGACCTCCTATCTGAACTATTACCGTCTATTGCTATCTAACAAAAATCTTGCCCTGCACCAAGAATCTCCTTTCCTTAAACTTTCAGAGGCCCTTGATTATTTGTTGTGACAATTTTCTATCTCTTTAGCCAAGTAAATCCTTTCCTTTCTACAGTGTCATGTTCCACAGAACAATTTTGGAAAAGGGAAGAAGATACCTTTGAGCATCAGGAGAAGTGAAAATTTTACATCTATTCAACTAAGAAAAATACAGAGGACACAGGTAATTTGATAGAGCTACTCAAGGTTTTCTGTGCGTAGCTTTTGCTAGAGTATATAAAGCAAAGATTTCAGCTTGAAGTGGAAGCACTGCTTTGCAGTGACATGCTGGCACAAAGCTGCTTTGCCACAGAGTTGCTGGGAAGCATGTAGTCAGGTTCTGCCCACTTAACTTCTGTCACTTAGTGCTGGGCTCTTTCATTTCTCAATGAAACCAAAGGGAATACATGCATAAGAATGTTTTAGTCTGTGGGGAAAAAAAAACAACAAAACACGTGCTTTTCAAGATCCAAAATTCTGAAAAGTGAAGATTTAGCAAATAATCTAAGAATCTTTAAATTATCAAGCTCTTGTGTTTTGACAAGTGCTTTAATGTTTCACATTTCTCTAACGCCATCAATGCAATCTTGTACCAAATATGTGTGAATCATCTGATGGGCCTAATGTTCTGAGCAGAGAGAGTAAATCAAGCCATCTCTGGGGACACTGGCTTGTTTTAGCATAAGACAATTCATGTTGAACTTGAAAGTTGCTATTCCCCATTGTGTTGCTGCATCACTTATTGGCCTTTATTATGCTTCCATAAGTGAAGGAAGACATCATTAGAATAAAATTTGTGAGCATTTTAAAGGATGATTTTAACACGATGAATGAGAATTTCCCTGTGGCAAAAATAGTGTCAGAGTAAGCATCTTCATAGGTGTTAGGCGGCTGAATAAGACAATGAAATGAAAGATTCATGCTTTCCATATTTGATAATATTGTTCAGAAACCTGTGAGATTTTGCTACACTTAAACATCAGGCAATGGCACATATTTAAGCATACTTAAACTGTCAAATTCCAAGAGCATTGAGGCTGCCCTTTGATAGCTTTCTGACTGCTCAAAGTTACTTATCCTTTCTAATACAGCTGAAACAGTCCAACTCATTTTCTGCATCTAAGCCTTTCTTTGGCAGGTCTGACTTCCTCCTATTGTTCTGTGAGCCGGGAGAGTATACACCACATTCCATCCCCACCTTCCTGTACAGAGATGCCATCCATTACTATATCTGTACTTTCATGTCCCTGCTATCAAAAGGCATCCTGAATATAAAGAGTTTATTCTAAGGCAATGCTCCCCTAAAGCAGCCATGGAAAGCTGCCAACATTATGGCCCAGTGAGATAGAAACAGAGCCTAGCATGTTGCTGCCTGTAACATGTTGCTCACCCAGTACAGAGAGTCTGACTGTATTCACATGGTGTACTTTAAATAGCTTTCCAACACATTGTTAGAATCATAAAATGGTTAGAGTTGGAAGGGACCTTAAAGATCATAGTGTTTCAACCCCCCCCAACATGGGCAGGGACACCTCTCACTAGACCAAGTTGCTCAAAGCCCCATCCAGCCTGGCCTTGAACACTTCCAGGGATGGGGCATCCACAACTTCCCTGGGCAACCTATTCCAGTGCCTCACCACCCTCACAGGAAAGAATTTCTTCCTGATATCTAATCTAAATCTCCCCTCTTCCAATTTAAAATTATTACCCCTTGTCCTATCACTACACTTCCTGAAAAAGCATTCCTCTCCAGCTCTCCTGTAGGCTCCCTTCAGATCATGCAAGGCCGCTATAAGGTCTCCCCAGAGCCTTCTCTTCTCCAGGCCGAACAGCCCCAGCTCTCTCAGCCCGTCTTGATAGGAGAGGTGCTCCAGCTCTCTAATCATCTTTGTGGCCCTCCACTTGACCTCCAACAGGTCCATGTCCTTTCTGTTTGGAGAACTAAAGAGCTGGACACAGTACTCCAGATGGGGTCTCACAAATGCAGAGTACAGGGGCAGAATAACCTCCCACAAGCTGCTGGTCACTCTTCTTTTGATGCAACACAAGATACAGCTGGCGTTCTGGGCTGCCCGCGCACACTGCCGGCTCATGTTGAGCTTCTCATCCATGAGCACTCCCAAGACCTTCTCCTCAGGGCTGCTCTCCAGTCATTCTCTGCCCAATCTGTATTTGTGCCTGGGATTGCCATGTCTCAGGTACAGGACCCTGCACTTGGCTTGGATGAACTTAATGTGATTTGCACTAGCTCACCTCTCAAGCCTGTCCAGATTCCTCTGGATGGCATCCCTTCCCTCCAGCATGTCAACTGCATCCCCAAGCTTGGTGCTGTTACCAGTTTGCTGAGGGTGCACTCTATCCCACTGTCCATGTCTCTGACAAAGATCTTAAATATTATTGGTCTTTTTATTAATTGGAGGATTTGGGGCATGCCACTTTCATTTAGTCCAAGTTTTACCAAAACTTAGAACCAGCCCCATTCCTGTTAGAGCTATCAAGNGGTTAGAGCCCTTGACAGTGAAGATCGACGTAAAAAAAGTCATTCAGTACCTCAGCCTTACCCATATCCTGGGTGGCCAGGTCTCCCATTTCCTTCTGTAGAGGGCCCACGGCCTCCCTAGTCTTGCCTTTTCCCCTGACACATCTATAGAAGTTTTTCTTATCATCTTTGATGTCCTTGGCCAGATGCAGTTCTCTCTGGGCTTTCACCTGCCTGATATGGTTCCTGGCTGCTCGGACAGTTTCTCTATATTCTGTCCAGTCCACCTGCCCTTGCTTCCACTCTCTATAGGCCTCCTTTTTGATTTTGAGCTTATCTAACACTTCCTTGTTCATCCACACAGGCCTTCTGGCTGTTTTGCCTGACTACTTCTTTTTTGGGATTCACCTTTCTTGAGCTTGCAGGAGGTGATCCTTGAACACTAACCAAGGTCAGCTCTTTCAAGTAACTTATCAGTAGCATGAGATATCTTCAAACTTGGAGAAACAGCCAAAGGAGGTAAGAAAAGGTAATCTGACAGTACCTGCTTACCAAAATGGTGACCAACAGCAGATGTACTTGCTGAGTTTGTGGTTGTGTTTAAGCTTACGTTTTCCAAGCGAAGTATTTTGAGCCCATTTCCTCCACAATGCTTGGGAAAACAGAAGACATATATCAATACATTCTTCTGCACAGCTGTTTTCCTACCTGTGATGTCATCTGACTTACTCCAGTTTTAAGCTAGAGACAACCAAAAGTTAAGGTAAGTGGATGTAACAAGTCAAGGTCCAAACCGAAACTCATGCCCCAATATACACATCAGGGTAGATTCTAATTTGTTTTTTTGACTGAGTCTGTGCGAAAGGTTTAGGTGGGAGTGAAGAGCTGCAGCAGTGATTTCAGGAAGAGCTCATCTGAGCTGTATTTTCTGCAAAGCCTATAACTGAAGTACAGAAGAAATATGCTCAGGCTGAAAAAGAATAGTTGGCAGGGAATGTAAAGCAGTGAGCTCAGTGTGTGATTGCACAGATCCAAAACACTCCATCTACTCCATAAAGCGGCAGCAAATGTATGGTGTTGTTGATCAACAGCCAAGATATAAATCACTACTCTGATCTATGTGCCTATCGATTAAATTTATGAGATTCACTACTAAGGTGCAACTCCTACCAGGGAAGAATCTGATTGTTAGCAAAGTTTTCAATGTACTTATAAAGCTTCCTAGATTGGAAATACCATTATTAGATAATATGCATACACAGAGACCTGATTATGTAAGAAGGCATATCATATTTTACTGTACTTACCTCATATTTTAGAAAAAACTTTAGACTTCTCACCTTCCATCCTACAGTTGAGAATTGTGTACTAGATAGGGCTTTTTCTGTATTGAGATTACAGATATTTCTTTGCTGGAATATATGAAATATCAATTGTGCTCTCATTAAACATACAGTTTTTCAACAACTTTTTTCATCCTCTAGCAAGTATCCTACATTCATCCTTGTAAACATCCTTACCATGAAACAACATTTTGAGGTCGCAAGTCATCAGCATAGATATACTTTTGGACAACTCTGATCACGTGAGATGGTTTAACAATTTGATGACAACGTCAGCTGCATCAGTAGCAATTCCTGTATGTAACTCAGAACTGTAGGTGTTTTTCTTTTCCATGCATACAAGGTAAGTATCAGAGAACTGTGCAGTCCTATGGAAAACATCACTGCCTTGTATCAGTTTAAGAAGCCAAGTCAATGTGGTTTATGCATGTGCACAATGATTATATCTTACATTTTCCATTTAAGTTATTGAAGTCATGCTTACTAGAGGAAAATAGAAATGCTATGGATTATTCTGCTCCAGTATGTGAAAACCATGATCGATGACATGGCTCCAAGGAATAAGCCTCAATGACATCTGCAGCACAGCTATGAGGTTACTAATAACCACAACCTGTGAATTGAGAAAGAAGCCCTTAAAAACGGCTGCTGACAAACAGAATGAAAAAGATTTATGGATTGCCTACTTCAAGAGTGTCCATCCCTTGTGGAGTGAATGGCTTGTCTCATTCATTATGTTACTGTGACATAAAAATGATATTCTGCTTTTCTGGGGCTGGTTTTGGGGTGTGTTTTTTTTTTGTTGTTGTTGTCTCCACCGAGTGAATATCAGAGACTCCCTTCCAGTGAAAATAATAAACATGAATCACATAGCCACTGAACTTTCAGATATTTTAGCCCTTCATTCCCTTAATGTTTCACGAAAACAGGATGTCTTTAGCTCCCAACAAAAGGGATATCATCTTATCAACAGCAGATTTTAGCAAGCCTATTATATGGCTGTAAAGTCAAAGCAACTTTTAAATCCAATTATCTGCATTCTTACTGCCTTTATTCCTGCCAAGTTTTTATACTAAATCATTGAAGTTGATATCTCCAGTGTTAAATATATTCAAACACTATTCATTTCACAGTGGCCAGGGTCCTCTCTCAAGTGTGTTGTTAAAAAATGTAGTCAGGAATAAACTACAAGACCCTAGACTGCATACAAGCAAGGACAGACAGATTGCCACTGTACCACACAGTAAAAATAAATATATTAAGGACAGAAAAGGAACAGTGGGTCAAATATTTAAAAAGGAAAAAGCACTGTTCACAGGCAAGTGTTATTCTCAGACCTACACAGGCCATGTAACCAAGAGACCTGTGCTGGAAGAGCATCTTACATTCACCCCTACCACTGACACTATGACCTCCTATTTTAATCTCATGGATAACCATATAGCTGTAAAAGCTAAGTTTGAAATAGATATGTTTCTTACAGGAGTCAGCGCTTCTCTGGTAGTATCTCACTATCCAGTGAAGAAGAAAGGAAGACAGCTGCTAAATCTGCATATCTGGCAATTCCTAAGAGATCTACAGTTGACCCTAAATGAAATTTAGTGTCACATTTATTTTCTATAACAAAAAATTACCTTGTATACCTAAAGGACTTTTTGTACTTAGGATTCTGAGGACAGAAGCTGTATGGAGGGAATAATAGTTAATGCAGAACTGCTGTGTTGCTAATTTATGTCAAGCCAGTAACCTTCAAAACTATAAAAATGCTATGGATGTCAAGAGTGGTCAAGGGAGTCCTGTTAGTCTCAGATAATATGTGATTCTGTCAAGTCAGCCTAGCTCTCTATCTATTTGGAGATTTTACACTACCATTCTCCTCTGTAGTGGCGTGCACCTGCATTGCTCTGTAGCGTACCGTGTGTTACTGCTGAAGCGTTTGCTTGCTTTAGCAGAGAACATATGCTGGGACAGAATATAAGGAGGAAATACTTTAATACACACACCCAATCTACAGAAATTTGTGTGGATTACATTTGCAAATATTGTCATCCCTTTCATTTCCGATGTTTAAACATCATCATTTTCTCTCTGAAAGGAGACATCATTTGGGAGCTAGATACACAATCTGCCTAGTTGTTAGTCATCATTAAATAGATATCAAAGTGTTACAGAGAAGGCTGAAATATTTCATAGAATCATACAATGGTTTGGGTAGGAAGGAACCTTAAAAAAAGTTCCACAGCCCCTGCCATGGGCAAGGACACCTCCCACTAGACCAAGTTGCACAAAGCTCCATCCAGCCTGGCCTTCCAGGCTTCCAAGGCAACTTGTTGCAGTGTCTCACCACCCTCATATCGAAAAATTTATCTAACCTGGTCACAGAAAAAGAAATCTCAAGCTGCAAATAAGCTGTAACAGGATGAAAAAAAGTGATTTTCAACATATCTCCAAATGAGAAAGCTTGTGTATGGGAAACGTTACAAATGGCTAAAAAATGAACTGGCAAGCAGCTGGAAGATAATGATCTGCCCTGTAGAAAGATGAGGAAATTAGTGTATCTGGTGTATCATGTGAAAAGATGGGTCCCACCCTGGGCTTTATTATTAGTACCTTCATGTTGATATAGGCTGGTTTTGGTTAATACTGCAGTCTTCTCATAGTGTTAAAGTCAATTAAGAGTGACTGTCTATACCTAAAGTGATGAATGGGCAGCACTGATGTTATACATTACTCAGAAGCCCATGACTTCATTAACTGTGTGGGTCAGGATGGAACTGTTCCAGTTACAACTATTTTTCATTATAAATATATATTGTCTTAGTCAGAATCTACATAGCATCAGTTGTACTGTAGTTTCATAAACATTCAGCACAATAAAACAATAATGGTGTTTAATACTACGGAGAAAAGACTATAGTCCACTAACCAAATTTCACCCACAAACTGATTGCTTAGAATAAAGCAAAAGTAAATGAGCAACTGATCAGCCTGAAGTAACAGGTTCACTGTGTTCTGCTTTGCATATTATTATTATCAACATATGGTTGCTGCTGAATTCAAAAGGCACTAGGCGCTTTCCTTCCTGGACAAATGTCTCCCCTACATTTTGCTGCTCCCACATTGCTCATTGCCACTAGTGGGAGATGGCCAGGTCCACAGTGCTGTAATCAGGAAGCTGAGCACATCTTATTTCCCCACTGATAAAGGTCGATGCTTTGGTGCTAACCACCTTCGTGGACTTTGAAACTAATGCTGTAGATTTTTCTGGGAGCTGATCTGGATGCAATCACACCCCATGCTCCCAGAGCAGTGCCCTCCATCAGAAAAGAGATAGCAAACAGAGAGAGAAGGAGGAGGAAACAGCAGGAGGAAAAGGGACTTAACAACTTCAGCAGACACCTCACAGCGTAACAAACAACTACCTGCAGCGACTGCCTACTCTAACATTGTCGCCAATTGTTGCATCTCTGTATTTCCATATTTTGCTAAAAAAGGGTTTATTCTTAATATAAGTATTTTACATTCAGATGACAATTGATTGATGTGCACAGGATGTTTTAAAAAGAAAAGATAATTAATCTATCACAAAGTTAGCGTTTAGATTACCAAGCAGCTGAAGGAGCCGTTGTGGTCTTCTGAAGACTTTCTTTACTGACACAGAAATCATGCCCATTTTGAAAATTATCCTGACATACATATTATAGACAAGGCAGTAATATTAACTACAATGATAATAGTGATAGCAATCGAAACAGCAGGAGCAATAGCAATAGTAGTACCAATAGAAATAGCCATAGTTGTAGTTGTAGTTTAATTTAAGTTACAAAATAGTTAAAAAATAATTACAAAATATAAAGGTATACAAGATATAGGTAGCATATAAAGGCAAATAGGGTTTTGGGATATTTTTGGCTTTTAATTTTGAATTTTGCTTGCAATTGTCTTAGTTATTTCTATTCTGATCAAGACAGAAAAAAAAGAAAGGCATCAGATATTTGAAATGTATTTCACTGCTGATATCACATAAAGCTCCTAAAATAAAAGTTCGTACACTGGTTTCTGTATGAATTCCCAACAGTAAGGTAGTAACTTTCCCCTCTCCACTGGCCAACATTAGCATAGGTACAGAAAGAACCAGAGGACATTTTTCAGTTGAATAATTACACAATCCTGTACTTTTGAATCTGCTTTAATCAACAGGACACAGAAGATCTCAGGGGGAAAAAAAAAAAAATAAGAAAAAAAAAAAAAGATCATTCAGTTTTCTGGCAGATACTACTCCCCATCTAAAAGCTAAATTATTTAAAGTTTAGACAAGGCAATAAGGGAAGAAAGATGAGAATGGTTTAAAACATCTAATTTTAACAATTTTATTTTTTAATAAATACAGAAAAATATCTGAAGTTGTAGTTAGTTAAGCCCAGTTAGACTTATCATTCCTTACCACAGATGTACTCAAACTGCTGACAGCTCTGTAAATGTCTTACCCTTTAGTCAGGAACAGTGCAGATAATCCTAGTTATGCAATCTGGAACTACTCCATTCATGAGTCTATTATCTGTCTTAAAGCAAGCACCTCACAGGACCATGCAAGATGGGAAGGACCTCACTAACACCTTCCTCAAAGCAGGATCATCCCTGCTCTGGGGTCAGTCAAATTGTGAAGCCCTCCAATGGTGGAAATGTCACAACCTCCCTTGATAGCTTGTGCCAATTCTCGGCCCTCCTCAGCATGAAAAAGCTTTTCCTTGCATCTGTCTGAACTTCTATTTCAACTTACATGGGTTACCCTTTGTCCTCCTGCCAGGTACTGCAGTGAGTAACCTGGCATCATCTCCTCCATACCCTCCTAGTAGAGACTGGGGGGCTACTGTTAGCCCCCCACCAAAGCCTTCCCTTTTCCAGGGTAATCACGTTCCCGCATCTTCCTCAGCCTCTTCTCACAGGACAAGTACTCCAGATCCCACCATCTTTTTGGCCCTCTGACGAGCTCCTTCCATTTGCCCATGTCTACTTTGTACCGGGGGTCCCAAAATCAGATGCAGCACCACAGATGTGGTCTCATCTCTCTTGCCATGTTGAGTGCGTTCCTGCTCACACATCTCGGTACATGTCTAGCTGCCTCTGCTGCAGGGAGGTGCTCCTTTGGTAGGATGTGGGGGCTCTGCCCAAAAGCTTTTCTTCAGCACATTGTGGAGACTGATACCCACACTAACTCCAAACCAGCGTGCTAAGCTAAAGAGCAAAGCACCATGTGAGCTAATTTTCTTTACCAAGAAAGTTTCTAAGAAGCAGGAGAAATTAACCAGAATGGATTGCCATGCTGTTGCAGTCAGATGATTTCTGATACTTGCAATAGCTTGCTCGATTGGACAACATAGCATGACATAATTGGCAGTGTGGTCATCTTCCATGAGAAAAGAGAGCAAGACATGACTGTCATATCTGTAATTGTGATAGTCTGAGGTTATTTGATGTCAGGCTTAAAACAGTTATCCTTGTGTAAGATATACAAAGATTCTAGAAATCAAACTTAGTGACATACTCAGCTTCTTGAATGCCTGCCATCAACAGCTATCTTGAACCAACACTGAGCATTATCTACCATAAGGCAGGGGCACCCTCACACAACGTATGATACCCAGTACAACATACATCCTAGTTAGAGTCAAATGTAAATTTTGGTGTCTTCTTGATGCTATAACTGAAACTTACAGCCTTCCAATAGTAGTAACTGTCTTTTTGTCCTCAGTAAAAATTTTATTTGTCCTGAATTATAAATGCCTCTTTTTTTTTCCTCAAAAATATGCAAAATTATATAAAGGATATAAAATAAAAACTGTATGTGTCAGACTAAAATGCAAAATGAGAAGCCAGGCAGTCAATTTTTTAAGACTCCTTTAAGAAAGTAAGTAGTACAATATCGAAAAATGGTTCCTTGTAAAGTCAGCTTTATTGAGGCAGGGAAGGAGGACAGGGAAAGAAGCGTATGGGCTCCAGAGCTCTGAAACAGTTGGATGGAACAGAAAGATTATTTTGCTAGTAAATATGCAGAACAGATTCTCAAATACCTTTCTGAAATGCATTGCATTTTTGTTCGAAACAATATATGAGAAGCACTACCTGTGTCATTATCTAGCAGGCATCTGATTGGTATGGTACACTTATGTTAAGTCATTTAGTATATTATGTTTGCATGAAGACAGGGTAATGTTGAATTTAACATTGTGAAATCAGTCAGGTCTCATGGAGCCCTTGTAAGCTGTTCATGTATCTGAAGAACTATCAGCTTGGTCCCGAGAGGTCAGTTTGGGCAGATATCCTGCTTCTTACCATGTTTATTGGTAGATATTTAGAGGAAGGTTATAAGACACAGAGATTCTTTTTTGGAAATACCCTAAAGCCTTCTTATTTGTAGAGATTTAGAGCCATTCTGAGCTAGATACTACCTTCAGACCACCATGTTTAATTATTACAGAGTTGTATTCCTAAACATAGGTAAACCATGTAATTACAGAATGAATTTTAGATTCTTCTCTCTCCTGTTCTTCTCTGCCTTAACCAGTACTTTAAAAGCATTCTAAACCATTGTCTTTTACATGATTAATAAAAGGGTAAATAATTGAATGGATAAGATATATTTAAATGTCCCCTCATTTGGTGGTAAATCTAGAGCAGTAAAATACTGCATCAGTGAATCACTTCTCAGCTTTGAGATTGTGGTCAAGAGCCATCTTCCATACTCTGACTACAGGAGCCCCTATCTGTTCCTTCAGACTTCACCTTTGGCACCAGAATTTAATGTCAAATAATTAGTGTGGTAGATGTGGAGAATACTATATTTCTGAAAGATTTGAAAAAGCTTTTATTTTCTTTGGCATCCAGTCAAAATCGGTTTGGCCAACTTCAGATGTTCTCCACCCAGCTCTGTTTAAAGCTAAGTCTGATAATTTTCACCTCAGTAAATAAAACGAAAACATCAATCATGTCATTAGGTCATGCAGGACAGCAAGGTCTAAGATGATAAGGAGCCAGTCACCCAGTCTGCTGTTATATGAGTACATCTGTTAAGGGGTACTTGAATAGAGCGCACAAAGTTTGCCACTCTTTCTGACTCTGTCTTCTACAACACACAAATAAGGATGGAGTCTTGAAATATGTAATGAAGTTTTTAAATGGCCATCCCATATAGATAGTTATAACTTGTGCTATAAACAGTCTTGCAGACCCAGGCAGCTAAATACGGTATCCATTATGTTGCATATGGTGGCCAGAACTGACCTCTTTTAGTCATATTTCAAGTTAACAAATTCTGAGTAATCACATAACCATAAACAAGAGACAACAAACTAGGTGATACGGGGCATATCATACCTCTCCAGGACAGGAAAGGAAGTCTCATGGAAATCAGAGCTATATTACAGGGATAAAAAACTCACTCAGCGTTTTATACAAGAGCTATCCCAGTAATGCTTAGGCGGCAAGTAGATCTCTCAGAACACCTATCTCACTTTCTGGA
This sequence comes from Thinocorus orbignyianus, assembly GCA_013400375.1. Classification (NCBI taxonomy): domain Eukaryota; kingdom Metazoa; phylum Chordata; class Aves; order Ciconiiformes; family Thinocoridae; genus Thinocorus; species Thinocorus orbignyianus. The sequence continues at coordinate 251,840 of VXBW01000145.1, forward strand.
GAAGAAGCTGTCATCTCGGGGGCTTGGGCAATGGAGTGTATTCACTGAACTTATTTTGAGATCTTACACATACCATGTCACAGGAAACCTGTATAATCATTGCATCTCTACATCTTGGAAACAGGAGCAGAGGAGATGCTGTTAAGGATCTACTTAGAAAGTGGGAGTAAAGAGAAGGCAATGATGGTCAGTCTTGGCTGGCTAAACCAAGATCGGTACCAGCCATCCTGTGTCAATGAATAAATAAAAAGCAGAAATACCCTTACTTCTGTGCTCGACCACTCTCCCACCTGAGAACATACCTCTGAGAGAGAGTACAAAGCCTGGCCTTGATGGCCAACTTTCCAGATGCTAACCCAAAGACCAGAGAGCACACAGAAAGGACAGAGAACCAGATGGAGACTCCTGAATAGCCACTGTGCCTGGGCTAGCCCTACTACCACAGCCCTTCCCTTTGGGTACCCTCACAGCAACAGTATCTACCCCCAAGTACCTTCCAACAAGTTTATCTTACCAACCCTGTGCTCCCTTGCCTGAGTTTCACCTTCTGCCTGACCCTCATTCATGAAGACATGCTGAAAATTATTCCGCCTCATGTCCCAGTTTGGCCAGACAATCTGAGACAGGTTCATTCTCCTGTGAAGATGACACCTCTCACTAGAGCAAGTTGCTCAAAGCCCCATCCAGCCTGACCTTGAACACTTCCAGGGATGGCACATCCACAGCTTCTCTGAGCAACCTGTTCCAGTGCCTCACCACCCTCACAGGAAAGAATTTCTTCCTAATATCTAATCTAAATCTCCCCTCTTCCAATTTAAAACTGTTACCCCTTGTCCTCTCACTAGACTTCCTGACAAAGAGTCCCTCTCTATCTCTCCTGTAGGCTCCCTTCAGATACTGAAAGACTGCTATAAGGTCTCCCTGGAGCCTTCTCTTCTCCAGGCTGGAGAGCCCCAGCTCCTCAACCAGTCCTCATAGGAGAGGGGCTCCATTCCTCTAATCATCTTTGTGGCCCTCTGCTGGACCTGTTCCAACACTTCTATATATAGCATAATGTATACAAATATATAAATATCCCAGTGACCACTTTAAGGAATGCTGACAATGGAGGCTGAATCCTTACCAAGATCTTCTGGATGGATGCTTTATATAGATACGGACCTCCTTCAACTGCACAGCAACATCTCTTCCTGGATTGATTTTCAGGAAAGCACATGGTTCAAAAAGCAGCAATTCTTCATTGTCACCTCTATCAACAGTCAGGTAGTATATTGGTCACCCTGGTCTCATCATTTTGAATGGGTTGGGAGGCACCTCTCCAGCCCAGGCAGTCTGGCCAGCACACCAGAAGACTACTAAGATGCCTCACTCATAAAGTGACATTTGGACAATGTTGACATGTAGCAGTGAATACCTCAAGGTCCAAAATGTTTCCAATCACCATGAACATTTAGGTATGTGGATCAGTTTTTCTTCATCAGAAATTATTTCACAGTATTGCAATCTGTCCTCAGGAAATGGTCTCTGCAGACGCACTATCCATTAGGTAGCTAATACAGTACAGGTGAATGATCTTCCATGTTATCATTCATGTTATCATTGTTATATAGAAGACACATTTTTCTCCATTCACACTGCTGTAACTTGCAAAACATCCAAGGCTACATTTTGAATCCTTTTCTTTGCTGATAAAATGCAAACCATTTTTTGCTCCCGTGTATGCATACCTAGCGATTTATTACTGCTTCCTGTGCCCAACAGCAACAGAATTCTTGCTGTTTCACAAGTAAGAAAGCCTAAAAAAGAATTTATAGATCATACTCTCCTCTATGAGAAAGGTGAATTATGCAGTCAATAGAGCCTTCAGCTACTTGCATCAGTAGCTTTTTCCCAACCAGTCTCCGGGATGGTTATCTACACTTTCATTACCCCAAGATGACATTAATGACATTCAGTGCTGACTGGTTTGCCTGACAAAGTTAAGTATAAGCCTAGGCTGATGCAGAATGTGACTGACAGTTTTCAGAAGAAGAGCAAAAGCAAAGAGCACATATCAACTCCCTAAGACAAGTTGCATTTGCCTGCCAGTTAAATGTATGAATTTTAAAATTGTTCATTTTGATATATTGCGTAGTATTTTACATGATCTCATAGCCTATACTGTTTTCTCCTCATGTTCCTGAAAGTCTGCAGTAGTCAGCTGTCAAATCCCAGGAGCTGGTGTTCATTTGCAGAGTAAAAATTGAACATTGTCAATGAGTAGCAAGTAATACTTCCAAGGAAAACACCTCTATAAGGGATTGGAATAACAAGGGCAGGACAGAGAATAAGGATGTTGCTTCAAACTGAAGATGCAAGGTAGCAGGTAACAGCTGTTGTCCCACAGCAACCCATGCCATGCAAAGAGCAGAAATATGAAGGAAAAATGCTTTCTCTTGTTGCACAGAGTGTGGTAAACAGAAATTTAAGACACAGATTCAGTTGTGCTATAAGGAAAAATTAGAGAACTGAATGGGAAACTAATGCATTCAACATAGTAGCTGGTAGTTTATTTCAATTTATTTGATTATCTCCTTCAGTTCTTTTCAATATTGGTGTACCACAAATTTGTGTATGGACAGACTCAGTCATATTCTGGACAATGTCATGAAAATTTTGGCTTCAGGGGCTAGTTACAGCTTGGCCCTTTGATAACAAAGTTGGGTAACATTTTTTCAGTGAAAGTACAAGTAGTCAAATATGTTTTGAACTGAGGCTGTGATCTAAATCAGGAGAAACAATTGGTTTGGACAACTCAGAGAGGCAAGATTTTCTGATACAACAAAAAAACCTGCACATTGGTAGAAATGTTTTGCTTCAAATTGCCATAACTTTTTGACATTTTCAAATGTAAAACCGTGAGCTCTTTTGAAATAGCATTTTTACTCTCTGTATTGACTTACAGTTTTTGAAAAAGAGTTAGACCAAAAAGAATCCAAACTAAAATGAAATATTTTCTGTCCAATTCCAAATGAATTATTTGAATGGGTTTGATTCTTTCATTTTCTTAAACTTCTAATAATCCTAAACCCTTTGCCTTGTCCTTTTACCCTTTCCTTCAGAGTCAGCAGATTAATCATCAAATTCATTTTTTGTCCAACTCAACTTGGCACCATAAAGACATTTGAGGTAATAGAGTACTAGCCTAAACTTTTGGTGATAATAAAAGTGAAACGACTATGAAATACTGGCATTATCTTCAATTTGCCGCAGGAGATGAGGGGCCATTCACTCAGAACCACTGTTATAAGCTGTCTGCCAATTCAAGCCATTGTATTGTATGATCTACACACCTCCCCCATAGAATTTGTTCACTTAATTTGAAATCCTGTGATCCTTTGCAATTTCATTTCTCCCTTCCATTACTTGACTTGTTCATTTTCCTGAGTAGCCACCTGAAATTGCACATGGACTGTCTACATGCATTTAACTGTTGGGATTTTTTCTTTCTTATTCCTTTTATGCAATCTTTGTTCATGTTTGAAAGCAAACAGTTTTCATCTAAGCTTCCTTGTTTCTTCCCAGCGTGTCTTTAATCCTAACCTTTCATTATCTGGTTATCTATTAATTTATTCTTGTTTTGCTTCATATTAAAATTCCCTGTACTGTCCTTCTATCTTTTTTTTTTTTTAATAATAAAAAGAGAGCAACACTTTTGCAATCCTGTGTCTGGTTTCCCTTAATGGCAAATAATTCTCTTACCTGCTTTGTGCCATCTGTTGCTGCCTATTTGCAAGCAAAATTGAAGCTGCACTCTGGCTGCATCATCATGGTCAGATCACTGAGGACAGCTGCTCACTGAGCAGTGGTGGTCAGAAAAGCAAATAAGATGTGAGGCTGCAGTGAGGAAGGGTTGACTGAATAACCATCTTGATTTCTGGACATGCTGAGCATTTTTTGCTCTCACTGGACTTTGCTAAGAAAAGCAGAGCTTTGGCACCTCTACAAACTAGCCAGCTAGTGGAGCACCCCTATTTGGACCGCGGGATCCAGCTGTGCCCGGCCCCACCCGGGCAGAGAGAAGACCCAGGCATACTCGAGAGGTAAGAAACACCCCACCTCAGGTGTCCTCTTTCTGTGTGAGCAGGATGTCCATGGGCCGCGTCAGATGACTGTTTTAGATCTGATACCTTTATAGGCAAAACAGCAAGAGAGAAATGTCTGCAGCAGAATGAGAAAAAAAGTTATTGTTCCCACAGAGACTAAGTAGATATTTCTTGCCCAGGAGAGAGGAACTTGTTGTTGGCCTAAACCTTTCCTTCTAGATAAATCTTGCCTCTAAACAGAAGTCCCCCAGTGGCATAAGAGCTGTCACTTCTCCTGTAGTGGGACTATTCATATTCCAGTTTCCAAGAAACAGTTCTACAGCCCTTCATATATCCATCATCTTCTAGGTTGAGTTCTCTGATATTCCAGCTCTTCTCTCCTCCTTTCTGGATTCTGGAAGCTACTGCCTAAAGTCAAATTTCAATGTCTGCTGTCAGCGCATTTCAAGACTCACTAACTTAAAATAAGACAAACCTCTCATAAGGTTTAATTCACCTGTCTGGCATGTGTCAAGGGAAGCGTGTCATGTTTACATATGGCTTTTTGTTATAAAGTATTACCTGTCATATGATATAGTCATAAGTTAGCCTGTAGACTAAAAAGAGCCTGAAGTGAGGTAAGAGTTCTCAGTTTTCCAAGAGATCATGGTCACAGCATTCCCACAAAGGAGAGGGCCAAGGATGTGGCCTTTATAAGATACTGTTTTCAAATTTTGTCACACTTACCAGGAGCAGATATTCCATTGCTTAAGGTAGCAAGAGCAATAAACAAGATGTATTAATACCATGCAGCATTGTCCCTGAAAGCTTTGCCAATCATACCAAAGACAAATTGATTTGCTTAACTTGTTTTTATTGTGGGTGTTAGGGGTTTTTTTGTTGTTGTTGTTTGTTGTTTTTTTTTAAGAAAGGCAGTCATTTCAAGATTGCAAATACTGAAATTTTCTAAAGATAATTAGTCATTTATGCAAACCACATCCTGGGTTGCATCAAATGAAGTGTGACCAGCAGGTCCAGGAAGGTGATTCCGCCTTTTCTACTCCACCCTGGTGAGACTACACTTGGATTACTGTGTCCAGCTCTGGGTGTCCCCAGCATAAGGCGGTGGACATGTTGAAGTGAGTCCAGAGGAAGGCCACAAAGACTATCAGAGAGCCTCTCCTGTGAAGGTAGGCTAAGAGAGTTGAGGTACTTCAGACTGGATAAGAGAAGGCTCAGGGGAGACCTTAGAGCAACCTTTGAGCACCTAAAGGGGGCCTACAGGAGAGATGGGGTGGGACACTTTACGAAAGAGTGCAGCAATAGTATAAGGGGTAACAGTTTAAACTGAAAGAGGCTAGATTTAGATTAGGTTTTGGGAAGAAAGTCTATATTCTGATGGTGGTGAGGCACTGGAACAGGTTGCCCAGATAAGTTGTAGATACCCTGCCAGTGTGGATGGGGCTTTGAGCAACCTCTGAGCCTTTGAGGTCTAGTGGGAGGTATTTCTGCCCATAGCAGGGTGTTGGAACTAGATGACTTTGAGATCCCTTCCAACTCTAACCCTTCTATGATCCCATGATTTAAACCCAGTTTCATCAACCCATTTCTCAAGTTTCTTATTTAAATGATTGGGAGCAGGAAAACATAAGGCTTGAATATGGGATTGTAGTGGCTCTGCATCTGCAGATGGGTCTCCATCTGTACAGAATTTCAAACAGAAACACCTTCCTTAATACATCCCCTGCCAAAGACAGGGCAGGCTGAGGGTTATGAAGTTCAGCCAGGAGTGACAGGGCTGAGTGTTTTGTGATTTGAATTAGCAGCTAATTACTGCCCACTTGTGGCAAAATGACAGGGTCTCGCATGGCTACTAGGAAAAAACCTAGACAGACAGAAGATACCCATCTGTGACTGCACCAGGTCTCAAGGACGGAGCACCTCTTCTCCTGTCAGGGAAGATACCATCACCTAAGCACTGAGAAAGGTGGCTAGTTGGAAGATGCCGTGCTATGTAAAACATGCTTTTGTTGCATCAGCTGCACAACCCTGCAGAGTGGTTTACAGCAAAGAATTCCCTCAAAAAGTTCCTGTGAAAATCATGCTTCACAACCATATCTTTATCTCTTATTTACAACATTAAATTGAATACGGATCCTAAGTAAAATAAGTGTATGCTGATGAATAATCTGCTAACAAATATTGTTTCAGAAATGGTGGGTTTATGTTTCCTCTAGCCATCACATAGCAATGAATGTGTGCGTATGAATGATCTATCCTTTTATATATAACTAAACCTAAAGCAATTTTATCAGATTAATATAACACTACTCCTTTTGAATAGTAGAACCAGCTTCTCCTTGCAAACCAAGAACCTGGAAAACATGAAAGCTCTAAGGCCCAGGCTTGAAATATTTAACAATTTTATGAAATGAGCAGCAATTGCAGACTGCTTCACGTGATCCTGTTATTTGCAATAGAGTACATCGAGAACCGTTCAGTTCAGAGGCTTGAGGAAGCTAGAGACTGGAAAAATTCAAGGGTAAGGGCAAGGGCAAGATCAACGAGGGGAGGGGTATGGCATTATATCATTCCCTGAAATACTACATCTGTTATGCGTTGCCCAGCTCAGCAAGGAAAGCTTTGCTTTGTTGCTGTGTGTTTGATTCTTAAATGGATGTTTTGTTGCACTTTACAAGCAGTGAGTTAGACCTTGTGATTTTCTTCCCCATTTTACAGTGGGGAAACTAAGGCACAAAACGATTATGAGGCTCATTTTCAAAGGTGTTGAGCACACTTGCTCCAGCTGAAGTTAATGACACTCCTGCAAATCAGACTGTAAATGGTAAGTCCGAAGTCATAACTGTCTGGTGTATTGGCAGCAGGAAGAGAGGCCAGATCTCTTGTCCCCAAATTTTTGCTTTAACCAGCAGTTTTCACCCTTGTAATGACAGCTCATTTTATTTTGCTGGAAAAAATGGAAACATTTGGCTTGTGGTACCACGTTAATAAATTATTTGGGTCCTCTTTGATCACATCCCTTACTATCCTTTGGCAGGAAAAAGGAAACATTCTTCATGACAGTACTTCCATGAGATGGGCTTGTAGAGCACACATTTATTAGGGACAGTCCCTAAAATCGTTAGCCAGATAACATTACATTGTGCCCCCATTTTATCTGCCTCATCTACTCTTTTGTCTCGTCTGTCAGCAATTAACAGCTAGGCCAAGTGTATTTTCTCCAACCCAATTCACAGCAAAAATAAATCTTTAAAAACCTACAAAGGAAGCATGTAAGGTGTTCATGTATTACAGTGATAAATATAGTACAAATTAATCAGAAGATTATTTTGCAGCTATGGGGCCAGCCCTAGCCCCCACCACTGATATAGACTCCTCCTTCTGAGAAGTTTGACTACAAAACCTGAGGATTTGCAAAGTCTCTGTGGCATGAACTACCCACGCAGAATTTCTATTGACTTTGATGTGTCTGAACAGCAAGCGAGAGTTAGCTGCAGGAACGTAAGGTAAAATTCAGTCATAAAGGCCTGATGTTTAGGGAACATATAAATTAGATAAAGAACTCTAAGTCAAAATACTGATGAATAATAATGGAATAGAATATCATATAGTCAATATTCTGTAGCAATCACTGCAGCAGGAGCATACACATAAGCTAACATTTTATAATAATACAAGCTTGAATATCTGAAAATAATGAGCCATAATAACTGATCCCAGATGTAATGAAAACAGCACTTAGTATTTCTATTCTGGTCCTATTTGGCACTAGTCTTGATTTGGGAGTAATAAAAAGAAGCCCTAACATTAAACAGGAAGTGCTGAACAACTCATGGTCTATAGGTAATGCAACATCCATGGCTTCTAAATTTGAATTTGGTTTGGTCTGTGCTTTCAAAGATCATTGCTGTAGGTGGGATCACATTCAGTGAGTCTCTGAGACTGAAACTTGAGGACTGAATCTGGACTTGAGGATAAAATGGATTCCAGTGGGAGAGGGGAAGAATCCAGTCCCTGCCAATAAGAAAAGCTATTGCAAGATTTCGGCTGGAATAGAACTGAATGGCAATGCCAGACTGAGGAAGATGCGGGGCCACAACTAATCTTCAGTGGAATATTTCTGATCTGCTAAAGGAAAGTTAAGGAATCTAGTACACACTTCACAGGATTAAAATCTCTGCAACAGTGTTTAAGAAATAAACTATCAACTAGATTTTTTTTCTTTTCTGGAATGATCTAACTTTCCAGGTTGGGCGCAAATTTGCCTGGAGAGAATAGCATAAGGTATTCTTTTCTGTCAACTACTAGCTGAAGAAAGTTTGCTTTGGCAAGTAATGAGGAAACTGTAGAAAAACTGGCTATAGAAAATTAAGTAAAGCAGGATTAATTTGGTCTAAATAAAATGAAATAAGAAAGGTAAATTTGTAATTGACATTCTTTAGTTCAAAAGAGAAAACTGATAACAGAAGAGAAGTGTAGTTAACATGAGAAACTTTGTGGGCTGAATGGAGAGGTCGCTGGCAATTTTATTAGGATCGATACTTTTTTAAAAAGCTAGCCAAAACTTGAATTTTGAACAACATAAAGTGTAGAGAACAGTTCCACTCTTGCACACACCAAAAGATTGTCAATAGGAACAGAAAGAGTAAACCTGAATTGAAAAAAAAAAAAAATCATCAAAGAAAGAAAGTTGTTGGAAAATGGGAAACAGGGACATAAAGTGAGAATTTCCAGAAGGCTAGGTGACATATAAGCACATCAAAGGGCAAACATTATAGTAAAGTAATTCACCCCTGAAGAAAAAGGAAGTGCAGTCTCCCAAAGTCTCTAGTTAGACAAAGTATTTCTAGTAGATATGTGGAAGTGATTAAAATCTTTTACTAGATACTAGTAAAACCTTATTCTAAATTTTGCATGAATCTTCAGTTCCCAGCACAAACCTGGTATGCAAAGATAAAGCTGGTGGGATGATCTTCTGAGAAAAGGCTTAGAGAGCTGAACTTGTTTAGTAAACCAAAGGCTGAGTGAATATGCAAGAGAATCTGGTGAATTTATCCAAAGAGCAAGCTAGATTAAGGGGAAAAAAAAAAAAAAAAAAGAAAAGGACAAGACTTGTCAAAGTGACAAACACTGCCTAAACTAACATTGGAAATGTGGAGACATTATCTAGTTATAAGCAGAAAAACAAGTATAGTTTCCCTGTAGGAGTACTGAGGCATAAAAATTGATGTCTATGACAGTGATTATATCACTTCTAATATCAAAAAGTGGAAATCATAGGACAAGATGAAGAACTGTTCTCTAGCTTCTCTGCTCCTGAATTTCTTGAAGTTCCTGATACTGTATAGTTTTGCTGTGATTATACTTTGCAACTATCTTTTATTCAACATGGGACAAACTAAGAAAAAGACCTGATGCTTTCAAATACTGCATAACTAGCCTTTAAATATATTTCTTTGACATAGTAAAGCCAAGAATTTCTCAAGGGCCAGACAGTAGGCATTTATGAGGATAATGAGCACAGTCAGTGCTGTCAAAGAAAAACAAGGAGGGGGAAATGCAATATAAAAAAGAGAGGGTTGAAAAAAATAAGTAGATTGAATACCAACCTTCTTGCTTAGGTTCACAAGCCAGCTACTAATTGCTCATTATGGTAAGTTAGTTCATCATTATCTAGCATTTCTTGCATCTTCTTCAGAAGCAGCTAGCCCCACTCAATTTCTAGCAAAAAGGTATGTTTTAGATGATTCAATGAAGTGACTTGGTAGAGCACATTTTAAGTAGTTTCTCCATCATCTTTGTTTAGAATGAAAAGAGGTGAGACATTTTTGTGTGTCAGTTGCACAATTACGAAATAATAAGGGACTCTGCTAGTTCTGGCAATTGGTACTGAATACAGTGGAGAAATAGTGACGAATAAAATTGTAGCCTGTTTTTCCTGAGAGTTTGCTGTATTGGGCTTTCTTTCAGTATTTGTAAATACAGGGATGAGGATATCATTCTCTTGCCATGATGCAAAAGGTGTAAGCTCCCATGATGCACAGGGGTAATTATTTGTTGCAAGACATAGAGCAGTGGTGAATGAGCATTTTACAGCTGCAGGTGAAAAATGCATGTTTGCAGACAAAAATAAAGTCAACCATAGCCACAAAGTGTAAGACGAAATTAATTACTCACTAAATTATATAGGATAAAGTTAATCTTAACTCAACACCCATGACTAAGTACTTCATAAATAATGCATTAAGTAATTCAGAACGGGAAAAAATGAAACTGTTTCAGTGTAAGTAGCTTCTGCAATAGCCAAGACGTCTTTGTACTTCAAAATGGGTGTGTACCTTAGTTTTAATGCATTTTTCTCCACTTGAATTTGAGGCACAAGGTTTCCCTTGACTTGGCAACATACTCAAGAAAGATATCATATAATGCTTAACCGAGATACTAATAACATACTTTTGTTCTTAAAAGCAATGCACACAACTCTGCATTTAAAGACCGGTTCTCCAGTAGCAATTCATTTAAATCAAACTGAAAACAATGGGGGGAAAAAGAAACTCATGCACACACAAAAAAAACACTGACAAGCTGGTCTAAGATAATTTTGAGAGGCAATACTATGTGTTGAATACTGAAAATAAGTTGAAAAGACTGCAGGAAGTTATGGACTCATTTTCGACTCAGTAAAAAATAGATAAAACACAGTCTGGAAATGATAACTAAGTCTAAATAATATCCTTTCTCCATGTGCATTGCAACAATTCATTAGACATTTAAAATAATAGGAGAAAAATCTGTCATTCACACTGCCTGTGCGACAGAAAAATATCTGCACACAAATAATAGGAGGCATTATGATTAACAAATAACACAGAAACTCAGAGAAAACCAAATTTAAACCACCTGTGAGCATGATGTCAAAGGCCAGGATAATGTTTTTTGACACACTAGAGTACACTGGAAGATATTCGGGTGAGTGCACCTATTTCTACTGGGATCCCAAAAATGTTAACTATTTCCATAAGCCATATTTTTATGGGGGAACTCACACACCCTCCCACTGTTTATCATAGCTTAGACATATCCGTGGCTCAAGCAAAGGCTTTAATGGATTTTAATTGTCATTAATGAGACACGAATTCTTGGCAACATTTTTTTTCCTCCTATCTGCATCTCTTTTTCCAAACCTACCGAGCCAGGAAAAAGCCAGAATACCAATTTTATTCTGTTCTCTTCCTCCCTTTAATGTTGCTGATAGCTCATGTAACCTTAGTCCTGCTGATGAGTCTAGTCTCTAAGAGGAGTTCTAGTTTCTTCTTTCTTCCCTGAGATGAGACTGCCACTTCTATTTGAAATACAGAACTGGAAAGAATTATGTGATGATTACTGTGAACCGTTAAAATATACTACAAAGACTGCTTCTGAAAGCTGTTTGAGAGCTGTTGTCTTAAATTATTACTTTTACACACCAATGACAATAATGTATACATTGAAAGAAACTTCAAAGCTTTGTTCTCAATTTTTTCAGTTTTGAAAAGAGAAAAAAAAAAAAAAAAAGAAAGAAAGAAAGGAAGAAACACTTACTTAAAAGTATTATAATAAAATGTGGAATTGGCATTCTTTGAGAGGTAAATTTTTCTGTAGTTTGGCAAAAAAAAAAAAAAAAAGAAAAAAAAAAAAAGGTGTGAATTCCCAACAAGCTTGATTTTTCCTTTTAGCAAAAACAATTTCTGCTGAAAAATTTCTAAATCCAGCCCTGATAGCTGTTGCAAAGAGAATTAAAGATGCAGGCAGCAGTTTTCAGATTGATGGAAGCAATTGACTAGATCAGGAAGAAAGCTAAGTGATGTCTGTGTGAGGAAAATGAAGACAGTGTTGATGAAATTATAAATTATTGTTTCAACAGATGAGATTGATTGCGATGAAAATTTTATATTTTGAGGACACAATGCAAGAGGGCAAGGACATAAAGAGAGAAACCTTATCCAAGGGAAGTTAACATATAAATTTGCTGTGGATGTAGCACAGTTTCTATGGGATTCCAGTGAGAGTTAAACACAGTAAAGCAAAGGTTACAATCATAACTCAAACAGCAGCTTCTGCCCATTAAAGAGAAAAGGCTTAAGGCCAGTGTTCAATATCCTTGCCAAGGATTTTTCAAAAGAAACCAACCCCAGTGAAGTTTTTGGTGCATTACCCTGTAAAGAAATTAAGTGGGAAGCACTGCAGCAGAAAATAAACCTGCACTAATGCAAGATGTTCTCAGCATGGACATGATCATATGACAACGTCACTCAATCAAGCACACATGCTAAAAATGGATGGGTTCTTAACTCTGGCCCCAGTCATGGGATGACCCTTACAAAAGGTCCCCAAGCCATTGCACAGCCAAAATATTTTCCCACATCCCAGTTCTCTTTGCAGTCCATACTGGAGCCCTTCAGCAGCTTCTTTCCATCCCTGTTTCAGCTGCAGCTCTCGGCTCCCCATTGTAGCATAGAAAATGAAAATCACTGTTAGTATTAAGAGAGAACAGACTACAGAATTAAGGTTACCTTGGCTTGAACTGGATTTAGATTGTTTAAGATGTGATAGTAATTGTCTAGCAGCTAGGTAAGCATTGCCTAAATTGTCTTTAACTTTCATTTAATTTTGTGCAACAGTGTGGTTCAAAATTATTGCTGATAACAATAGCCAGAAGCTATGTTCTGTGGCATAAACTCAAGAATAAAATGTGCTGCCACCAACCACTAACACAGGCAGATATGAGAGGTCCCCTACAGTGAACACAGATCACAGCAGATAGCTACTTGTCAGTACAGGAGTGCAGCCCTGTGAATCAGGGACAGCAAAGACAAATGGAAAAACTGGATAACTGGCAACCAATGAAAGGACAGGGCACGTGTTCAGGTTGTGTCAGGAATCAAGAGAAAAAAATTTCCAAGGAGAATGCAGGGCCAACAAAGAAGGGTTCACTGTGGCCAGTATCAAGCATCTCCTGGCAAAGCACCCAGAGCACCAATGACTCTTGATATCTTCACCCCCTTCTTCTTGAGGGACACTGAAGATGTGACCTGATGACTCAGAGAACCTCTGCTGAGTGACCATAATGCCAGAGAAACAACCAGATAGATAAAAGGAAACTTGGCCTTTACAGGTTTTGTTTTTTAAAATAAGCATTTTAACTGTTGATAATAATTTCTTTTTCCCATGTTCGTTTGGACTATGAGTCATTACTATTGTGCCTGGACTAATAATAGTCTGTATTTGTTTAGCCTGCCGAGGTTTTGATGAGACCAGAAATAAATTATTCTATGTCATGTGTGCTCCCTTTCTGCCCATAACAAGATTTTGAGTGTAATACAAACAGGTATGTAGATCAGTTTTCTGATACTATAAAACCCTACTGTGGAATTAATCATTTCCAGTGGCAGTGTAGATATCTAGAATGAGGTTGGTCCCCTTAGAGTAATGGAGTTCAGAACATGATTCATCCAGAAAACAAAGGCATTGACTCTAGGATAAGATGGATTTCATTAGAGATGCTACTGAATATATACTAGGTCTGCATTGAGTATTAAGTGGTAAGACTGGCTCTAAGTCCCTGTACTGGAGATGCTCTCTTTTAGTCACAAGAATAGGACCCACAAAGACCCCATTAGTCCATGTCCAAGAACAGGCAGAGACATACTTGCCGGGGATGCTGCATCTGACTGATGGAGGAGAAAAATAAGCAATAGCTGCTAGCAGGAGATAAAGGAGCCAGTAGAGTGGAGTGTATATGAGAACTACCACTGTCCGGGTATGTCTTGCTTGCGCCTGTAGGAATGGGTTGAGGTACTGTTAACCCCTGCATTAATTGCCATTGGATAAAGAAGTGACATTTTCCATAGGCAGGGTCATATGACCCTATGGCAAATGAGAAGCTCATCATTCCTTTCTTCTGAAGAAATCAAAATGCAGCAGAGTGAAGGCTGAAAATTATTTGTGGAAACAAATTTTAGGAGGAAAAAGTATACATCATGTTTGAACACTAATGTTTTAGTCAGCCTTCCTGAAGACTAAGAGAGCTTCTTTGGCATTGATTTATGAAAACAGAACATTTCGTTCATGTGCATCAGTAGAAATGCATGTGAAATTGCAAACCACTCAACTCTTCTTTCATTAAACTTCTGGATACTAGCCACAAGATGACAGCGAACACTGCTATGATTAAAGGCCTGACTTATGCCTGTGTGTGGATTGCTGATATAGTACCTAATGAGTTGGTGTCCCTCCCAGTAGGGGAAGTAACCATGTTCCTAACAGAATCCACACAGAAAATGACTATTGAATTAAAGAAGGGGCAGAATATGTTTCTTAGAAGGATGAGAGGCATGGGATTTTTTTCAAATCCTCATGCTCAGTATGCAACTCCTGTTTGCACTAAAAAGGATCAAACAACAGTCACGTTATAAGACTTAGATACCTTTCTCAGAATTGCATCCATTTTCTTATTTGGAGAAAGTAGTCGCTGTATATGAATTTTATCAAATAGGAAACAGACAGAGACCACACATAAGATGCACAGGAGCCTATCGGTCTGGTTTGTAGCCTTATATTTCCTGTCCATGGGGCCATGCCAAGATAACTGACTGTTTCACAAAATGCAATATCAAAGCTCATCAGCACTGTTCTACCACTTCCTCTCTACTCACTACCCTTCCATATGGGAACTGGTAGCACTCATTTGTGGAGCTTTTAAAAAATGACAAGAACTTTAAAAACTCCTAAGTCGTTCAAATTTTACTTTCTTTCCTTTTCGGGAGGCATGGAGGAACAGGTAGAGGAGGGCTGTTAGCCCTTCCTTAAATGTTTAATGTTTCGTTAATTTTGCTACCCCACTTTACTCTCCTTTGTCATTTTTTTACACCTAGATTCCACTGAATAGAATAATGAACTCAGAGGATATTGTGCCAGCTGTCTCTGCTTTGAACACGTCTCATTCCTCCACTGCGTATTTCCTCAATAGTTCTTGATTCTAAATAGTTTTCAACAGCTCATTTGGCTTTCTCTCAAAGATTTCTGTGTTAAGGTCCCAGCTCTTCTGTGCTGCCACTTTCTGAACACATCTTCATGGGTATTCTATTCAGTAAGTGCTGTGGTGGACAAGCTTTTATTCATTTACCAAGAAGGATGAACATAATTTGCTACATTTGTGTGTAAGTACAGATAAATTGAAGTCAGACACAGTAACACTGTCAAAGAAAACACAGGAAGGAATTCAAAAGAACAAAATGCTGAACATGGAACAATTAAAGAAACATTTTTTGAAATGACAATTTTCAGCCATACCCAGGCCTGATCATCAAAACTGCAGTTATTCAAGAAGCTGATTGAATGGACAAGAAAGGCTTTTCTGTCAGAAAATTGTCAGTAAAGTAAAAAAACACGAGAGACGAAAATTATTCAAATCAACTTTTCTTACACACACTAATTTTTTAACAAATTTCCACACCCACTCCTTGCCCCAAAGTCATTAACTGCAAATTCCCTATCATTGACCTATGAAACTTCAATTTCAGGAGTGCTGGAATTGTTTCATAAGAAGTTTGGTAAGAAAATAAATAAATGGAAAATAATTACAAATTTTAATGTATTCTCCCATTTTTCCACTGGTAACATTTCAAGCACCACAAACTCTGATAACTTTCTCCAGGCTGAGAGTTTTGAAGAAAAGCTTTTCATGTGTAATAAAGAAACTAGTTTCGTGAAGGGACATTAACTTGGAAACAATCTAAAGTTTAAGCAGTTTTTTATTCTGCACATATTTGTATGTGCACAGTGGTATCCAAGTGGGCACAAAGCAGTTGTTGACATACCAGTCTCTATATTTATGTCCTTTGTTTATCCTACACTTTACAAAGATTGCTGCTTTGTGGGAAAGAATTCCAAGGCAAACACCTAAGTCCTTGAGTTATAGGTGAGTCTTGTCCTCTCGGTCAATAGTTTCATTATTCTGGTGACACAGGATTGTCTTGAATGGCTAAGCTCCCAAATATTCCTGTAACCAGCTGACTAAAGACTTTCCATAGCAGTAGTCCAGCAGAATACCAACGTCAACACAGAGGACCCATCACACCATGACGCAGACCTCAGAGCCACAAACTTTTCCTCTGCTTTGAATTTAAGATTGCTTAGTAGCAAGACCGAATCAGCAGGAGAGTGTCAGTTCAGTTAAATTACTGTTATAGAGTGAAGCCTAAGATTGTTGTTACCATCCTATATTTTTAAAGTAAGTGATGGTTCTGTTCAGATTTTTTTTGCTGAAAGACTATCTCAAGGGAGAGAGTATTCCTTTTAAACCAAAAAGGCATAAGATATAAAACATCCATTAAAATATTCCAGCTTTGATGATATTTTTCTTTTTCTTCTTTGTCTTTCTTTTGATTAAAAGTTTCAGTGTTTTCAAAAACCAACAAAGTTTCAAGTTTTCACTGAAAATAAGTTTTTTAAAAGTGAAATGAGAGGAAAACCGATATTATTGCTAAGAAAAAGTGTTTCTCTAGCAGAGCACTAAAAGGGATAGTTCATTCTGCAGAAAAACACACACAATGCCTATGCTTCACAGAATGGAGTCTCATTTTGCCTTGGAGACTTTCATTATGTCAGATTTCCAGGCTGTACACCGTGGTGGCCACATCCAGCAGCCAGATGCCATTATGCTCAAAGGAAGAAAATGTGAGGTCATTTTCACTACTCTTTTTTCCACCTTGAAGATTTTTCTGTGATGGAAACAGTCCATTGTAGCTAATCCACTGCAACTCATCTTTTAAGAATCAGAGTTTAATTAAAGCACTTACAAAAACTATTTGTGTTAACGTATTCAGCTCCTAAATATAGAGTCAAAACGCTGAAATTGCATTACTCAGTCCTTTACACAGATGACTTTCATCACAGAAGGCAAGATAAGTAGCAATACACCAAGGAGGTGCTAACTGCTTCCTTCAAAATGGATCTTGAAAGTACTCAGCCTCTACTGAGTGAGAGAATTTTCCAATAATATACCCTTTACCTACACAGTCATGTACATGTTGCCATGACTGTTTTGATAACGGATGCAGTTGGGAAACTTATTAATAATTTAACTTGAAAATTCATGTGTTAATCAGAACTGATTTAAGACACAGAGCCATAGGTCCCCAGTTCATAAGTGATCCCATGACTGGTCTAACATTTAACATACCAATCCAAATCTCCACGTGTCAGGCAGTGAAGTTGCACATGGATAACTAATGCCAGGAGCCAGATATGCAGAGATGTTCACAGTAGCCTGGACCTTACCTTGTTATATCTACACACTGCTGTTGTGCCTTGGCCAGAACTCATGGAAGTCAGTAAAACCCAACAGAGATTATCTATTTTTTCAGTCCACAACTTCTCCAAGTTCTTTACTCTTTTAAGTGTATTCATTAGCAGCTGGTACTGCCAGAGACAGTCAAACAAATGTTGTGGCTTATTTACAGCCAGATTTGCTCTAGCTCACATACTCCCCATCCCTGGTAGCTTCATGTGGGTACAAGCTCCAGAGTCAAATGAAGCTGAAAATTTATGGATTAAGTTTATCTATAGTGGTCAGTTAACAAAGAATAGGCTCTGAGTTTCCAGCAGGACATTTCTGTGGCTTTAGCCATCTTTATGTACAATTTTCTATAAGCATATTTACTCTTAGTGAGAGTAAGCTCTCAAATGCTGCTTATACATTACAAACAACAGAGATAATCTAATTTTGACTTCCTGGATAAGCAGCAGAAAAACTGTTATGATGAGGATAGACAATACAAATTTTCTAACAAATAATCATTGCAATATTGTTTGGAATTCACAGATCTTTCCATGAAGAACGAGACACAGTCAACTTTTTTTTTTTTTT
>VXBW01000145.1:269865-341896 GCA_013400375.1 Thinocorus orbignyianus
TTGCAATCATGAGCTTGATTCCACAAGTCAAAGAAAACTATTAACTCTTATTTTTAAGTTAATTTTTATTTTATTTATTGTTATTTATTGCCATTAGTTATCAGAGCTAAAGAAAAGGTTTCTTACAGGCTAGTTCATTAAAGTCAGTGTTTCAAGCGACAAAGATCAATGGAGTTGTGACAGAGACCTTTAAAAGAATCATCATAATTCACTTCAGTGACTCTAAGAGGGCTGTAATATTTAATCTTACAAATGTAACTTTTCACCTTAAAGCCTGAGACACCCACCTGACACGCCAAAAAGGATTTGTCACCTTTCTCAGGATCCTAAATTCAGTGCATCCACTAAACTGTTACGGAATGAGCAACTGCAGTCCCACAAGTGTGTTTACATATAAGCTCATAGTTTAGTTGTTATTCCTGTACTCCACCACTGCTTTGTCACTTCTGCACAGAATTAGTTTGGTATTCTGCTAGATTCAAAACACACAGTCTGTTCACTTCCTTTCTTACTTGTTAACTGTCTTGCTTATGATGAGGATTCTGTAGGCTGTTTTCTTGTATTTTGCAACAAAATGTTTGGAATAGAAGTGTTCTCTAAGTACATTACAAATAGAAATAACACTTTATTAAAATCAAAAACAAAAACACACAAAAAAACCACCAACCAAAACCCAAACCACAAACAACCATCTTGTGAATTAACAGTAAAGTACCAGACAATAACAGTACCAGATGATAACATTATTTTGTCCCATGGGGCTCATTACTTGAAGGTACAACTGAAAGAAAGATATTGCATGTACAGTCATTTTTTTCTGCAGCTAGCATAGGCGCTTTTCCCAGGCCAGGCATGGGAAATTCACAAAGAGGTTAAGAGGTGTTTCCACCCGTTGCTACTTGATATGGCAGATCAGCAGTGTCAGTCAGGCACTGGGCAGCATTATTCTGGTACCCCACTCATTTCACATGCAAATGCAAACAGTTACCAGAGCAACCTCAGTGTCCCTGTTCTCTAGTATGTTATTTCCATCTTGTAGCCATAAGAGAGAAGTTCTCCCAGGAAAAGATCTGGAGAACAATCTGACTTGCTGCAGGTAACAGAGAAACAGGAGATATATCCATAGTAATGCCAGTCTCACAGAAACATAAGAGCAGCACCTGGGAGGGCCCTGCAGTTCCCAGGCAGCTGTTCTTCCCTGAGCTGAGCCAACCCCACCATCATTTGTTCAGGCTAATGCTGAAGAGGAGACATTAAAAGGTGCCAAATCGTCACTGGGACTGGAACACTCAAACTTGCATCTCTGTTGGGTGAAGCTACCTCTAGGCTGTCCTTTCAAAAGAGGGAAGAAATGTAGTTGACACTAAAAGATATGCAGAACTCATCTCAAACTTTTGCATCCAAACAGGGTGGTCCTTGGAGTCTTACTCAGGAGACCAGGTTGGTATTGCCTCCCACTAGCCTGCAGCACCATAACACAGATTGTTCTGAGATCTTGTACACTTATTTAGGAGAAATTCACCACTTGACATGTATTTATACGGCATTCAACTTTCTTTTTGGACAGGAGAAAAGAACTCTCCTACATGCTAACTAGGAAGGAAGAAGAATCATAGAATCATACATCTGTCTAGGTTGGAAGGGACATTTGAGATCATCTAGTCCAACCATCAATTTAACTCTGATAAAAAAACAACGCATGGCAAAGGATTGTGTTTCTTGTGGTTTGTTCCCCCTCAAGCTATCTGCCCACTCTTTGAATGTGGAAAGTTTACCCTCCAAAGACAACACAGTGTTGCTCTGTACAGAAAAGTCTCTTATGGAAATCAAGGGCAAAACGGGCATAGGGCATCCTGCTGAGAGCTTGTGGTGCTCCAGCAGTTCGTGTATGTGCAGGCTGGCTTTCTATGCCTTACTCATAGATTGTTAATTAATCACCTTAACTAAAGTTCAGCACTGAGGTAATTCAAGCTTGGGTTTTATGCCACTACTGTCCTCCAGGGGAGGCAGAGAGCATTGTACTACAGAGACAACACCGCAGAGATTTCATAGGTGCTCTGGGACAAGCATCAAAACTTCTGGTTTCTGCTACCTGGGCCAGAAGGAGCAGAAACTCCAGAGAACACAAGGGCAAAAGAGGGCTTGGATTATCTGCATCACCCTCCATCTTTCTTGAGAAGGCTTGCCTTTCACTCTTAAACATCTTCGTCTATAATACCTGCCAGTTATTTGCACCTCCAGGTTCATCAGCCTTGTTAGCCAGATACAAAAGTTTCATTTATACTTTAGGAATGTCTGTTTTGTGTAGACGGAGGGTGGGAGCAAACAGAATCAGCTAATGTTTACAGAGTATGAAATAAGTGATTTCCTTTGTTTAATCAAACAAAATGACAGCAAATCGAGCTGAGATAAAGCATTTTCTTCAACTTGATGGTATCTGGGGAGAGACAGGAAAAACGTTTTTACTTGCACAAACTCCTCATCTGTTTTCTTATCTCACTTCTTTCACAATATATTGATTCCACTCACAGAAACGATTCAAGACTGCTCCGCAGGCAGACACAGCTTCACTGAAGTTGCTAGGTTGTCATAGTCTTATATGTGGCCTAACCCCATGGGCTGTGGTTGAGTATATTCACTGCTGGTCTGAGCAAAACAGTGCTCTGCAGCTCACAGGCCTGCTCTTCCAAGACTCAGCTTGAAAACTTTGAATTTTCTGTCTTTCTTGCTCAAACTAAGGTCAGATAGAAGTTGATGCAGTTCTTCAGTGAAAAGCACATTTTCCATGAAGAAAGAACTTTCCCAAGGGACTTATAAATGCTGCTCAAATTTAGTGAGTAGTCCTATACCAAAGAGAGGGGAGGAAGAACATAGAAATATTCAAGTATTTGGACTTCCATTTCTGTTGCTTTGAAAATTCCAAAATTTAGAAGTGTTAAATAACAAAAATATGCATAAAACCTGTTTGTCTGAGGCAGAATGGACCCCAATAGACATTTATTTTCATTTCCCTCCAACCTCAGTTTAATTTTTTTGTGTTTGTCTACTGAAACTCTTTTAAAAAAAGAAAAAGATGTTTCTAACGCTGTGGATAACAGCCTGTAAATGATTCAAACAGGCAGCTCACTAATCATTTGATCAAGAATTGTTTCAGGCATCTTATCTAGTAATCTATGTGAAATGCAATAGAAGCATGAAAACCTTTGTCAGTTATGAACTGAGTGAAATAGTACAATAAGTCTGAAGCAGTATTCTGGCAGCATGCTTTTAAGAAGGTGCCAAATAAGAAAAAGGACAATGTGCTGCTAGAGGGAGTCAACTAGAAGAGATAAAACACTCTGTTACTAAGTTGCATAGGAAAAAGGTAGTCCTCTGCAGATTTTAGTCACCTCTTACAAAGGGCTGCACATTTGTGCGACCTGAGCTCTTGTTTAGCTCAAGGACTGTTTTCAAACAGCCAGCACATCATTACGACAAATCACTGCTGTGTACGCTCTTACACTGTTTCCACTTGGCCACGTGGCAGCTCTCCCCGCAGCTCCTTGCCGCTCTGGCATTGCCAGGAGCTGTTTATCTTCCTGATGCCAAATGCCTCATCCAAAGCATGTTGTTGTCTCTGCCCCCAGGTCCTCAGAGATGAGGACATCTTCTATTTTTGGTATCAGAAAGAGAACAAGAAACACTTATGAGTATTTTGTCAATGAGTCATGAATATTCTCAGTCTTTCCATCACTCTGTAAAGCTTCTTTGTACACCCTGTTGCAGAGTTTAAAAGGATGTGTAGACTTAGGGCTATCTTATGTGCAATAAACAGGATATCTATATAGCATTTAAATACTGACATAAACACTTCAGAATAAGAACCCAATTTTGTAGCTTTTCTAGTATGCTGGCAACAGCTGATAACTTGGAGATGGCAGCTGTAAAATGGACAGGAACCAATAGTGCATGGTTGAATGTGGTGGTATGTAAGGAGGAGGTGACTGAGAAAGCATAAATGTTAACAAGAGAGGAGATATTAACCTTTGGGTAGGAGTAAAACTAGTGAGAATGTCTAGAGCTATACCTAAAGCAAGCAAGCAAACAAACAAATAAAACCTGTATTTAAAAGGGGTATCGGGAATCCAAGAGAGGTTTTATAATGAATGAAGGATAAGGAAAAAGCATAAGGAAGAAACTAGTGGGAAAAGTGGATGTCAAAACAGTAGGGCTATTCATATAAAAAAAGATTAATAAAAATCCTTTTCTTCCATTAAGAGTAATTATTTTCATAGATACAGATGGCTGCTTACAGGCTATTAATAATATTTAAATAGATTTTTCTCTGCCTGTAAAATAAAAAAGATTCTTTGTACAAGACATATTTTGGATCACTATGATAGACAGTATTTTTTAACCCCAACAATGTGCTGTACAAATATGTTTATTAGAGCTTTGTTATATGAAATGCTACAAACCTCAAGTTGGTAGAAAGAGCATTTACCCTTCCCAGGAGTTCCACTGAAGCCAGTAGGACTATGCATGACTAAGTACACCACACTTTCATGATTTCCTCTGTAATACACTAAAAACACTGTCCGTAGCTAATGTTGGATTTTTTGTTGGCATTTACAATTTTCCAGTGCAAAACTGGATTACATTCTTTTTGTTTAGTCTTATGATTTGTGATAGTATTTTGAGTGTAAACTTCTTTTTATACAGTCATATAAAATGATAAGCACAAAAGGCCCTGCCTGGGGCTTTTATGTCAAAGTTTATACTAAAATTTTTAATTGCAATGGAGTTGAAGCTTGAACTTTAGAAGTTTACAGCTCCATTATGAAATTGGTACTAAATAATCACATTAAAATAATTACACTGTTTTAACAAAATAAAAATAAAAACTCATAAACAAATAAAAAAGTGTGTTGCTTCTCTATCAGACTGCAGTTAAATGTATGTTTCAGTCAGATTTGGAAGAAGTCAGGTGCCATTCATTAGCTAGGACATTGATTGATAGGAAAAGAAATTACTTTTTTTTTTTTTTCCCACTCTGAAAATTGAGGAAATTTAACTCCTAACCCTTTAATCTGTGTTGAAAAAGAGAGCAATCCTTGATAACTGCTTAAAGCAGAAACCAGGGGCTTATCTGGCAAAATCTATCATCTGTATGCTACCAAGATACACACCACCAAACCAGGCAGTTTGGCTCTGCTCCTTCTCCAGCAGGAATGCAAACTCTGGCTGGATGGTGGCTGCCTCACCCCTCACTTGGAGCATTCCCAATGCTTTATGAATGATGGGCTGCTTTGCCCTGGGAGGTGCAGGCAGGAGGAAACAAAACCCCACAGCTCACACCAGGGTCCAGGCACATCTGAGATGAGGTGAGCAGAATGAGGAAGCAAAAATCATCTACAGGCAAAGGAAAGAAAACCAAAACAGTAACAAAAACGTGAGATGAGTAAGAGCTAATAATTTACATGTCACTTTCAGAACGTCACTGCTGGATTTCAGAAGTCTGAATAGCACATTAAAAAAGGGGGAAGTTATAAGTATTGTAGGATTGGAAAAATATTCCTCACATTAAGTATCATGTGGTAACTGATACAAGATTCAGTTCACTGAGAATCTATCATCAGGTTGAGCTGAAAACTGAGAGAGCAGAGGAATTAGTTTGTCCTGTTAACTGGACCTGAGAAATCACATACATTTTTAAATCTAGAGGATATTTAGGGACTTATAAGCTTTTGATTTGATGTTATAACACTAAAATTAAGAGGAGTTTCTAATATAGATATAATTTTTAAAAATGTCTAACAAATTTTCTAAGACCTATCATCTACAAAGCGTACAATTCTCTTACTTGTAATAAAGTGCCATGACATGAGGACAGTCTCACTACTGCTCTATATTGTAGTGGTAACATATTTAATGTATGCCTTGGTGTCACAAAGATGTAAATCCAAATTGAGAGTTACAGTTTTAAATGACAATAGAATCTCTCTATTAAAAAGATACTTTTCCAGTGATGCCAAATGCACATTATTTGGAGGCTCTTACTTTCCTGCCCACTTTCCATCAAGGAGTCTAAAACTCGTATTTCTGTTCTACAAATGAGATCATTCTCCAAGAAAGGTATAAAATAGCCATAGATAAGGACAGCTCTACCAATGCAGAGAACTGTTCATCCTGGTGTTAACATTCACAGAAAAGGAAGGTGCCCCCCCCCAAAAAAAAAAAATAAGCTGATTTCCTTATATATTTCTGTGTTTGAAAGGAATTAGGCAAATTTCTGACACATTCTGTTAGAAGGCTTCTTGCAAGGAAAACGTTTACATCTTAGATATTTTACCCTCCAGGTAAGTACCTTGTAACAGATTGGGTTTAAAAAAGATATATATTTATCAGTGAAAGGGTCTTTTCCATATCAGAATAACCAGACGTGTCTCTCCTGTTCAGTAGTAACAGAACTTATCAGAGACTGCCAGTGCAGAACAAAATGTTGTTTATATGAAACACACTGATCTAAAGGAGTTATTGTCAAAACATGCCAGATAGGGAGCTGTCTGCTCTTCCAAGGCTGGCTTTTTTGTTGTTGTTGTTTAAATATCATTTCTTGACAGATTTTAAGAATACATGCTATCTTGGGATAAGATGTGTACTGATGGAAGTACTAGTTGATCTTTGCAAGACTGAAACAATTCGGGCCACAAAGTGCTTGTGGGGATGATGACAACCAGCCAGTGATGAGCAGCTCTTGAAAGGGACCCACATAGCTGCAAATATGCTAAAACCTGTAGGCTGGGATAGAAGAAAAATGAGGCGCAAAAGAAAACTAGTGTCCAGAATGGAACATCCACTGAGCTCCTGGCTGCATGGCAGACTGAATCAAAGTCCACACAGCCAAGGAAGAACAGTCCTACACTTTCTAGGTTGATCTACTGGGAATTATGAGATCAGGGCAGACCTGGCTGCCTGAGGACCAGACTCTCATGCTGCAGCATTATCATGACCTAAACAGTTTTCACCCACAGTACAATAGGCAGATTTCTGAGTTTAGACTCAATTCTGATCATTATTTTATCTCACTATTTTATCTGTTAATGTCCAAAACTGCTTCGGCAAATCAAACCCCATCATTTGCTGGGCTAATTGTCAGTTGTTAAAATAAGAACTGCAATTTACCACTTACTATTGAATACTTAATTTGGCAGTTTATGAAATTTAAGAACACATGAAAGCACATCACAGATGAAAGTAGGGGTGTTTAATTGCTTAACAGAATTGCTGCTGTGCAAAGACTGTGGAGCTACTGTCCAAGCATGATCCCGTGAGCCTTTTCCCTCTCACTTTCAGAAGTGATAGCTACCATTATAACAGAGCACTCTCCTTCCAGGAGCTTTCCAGACTGGTTTTGGTAAGTGTGGAAATTCATACTTAAAGGGTAGATTTAAGAGCAAATCAAAGTGCTCTCTAAGAGTCTGACACTCACAGTTGTGAAATGAATGGCTAATCTTCCACTGACTTTAAAGTCAGCAGGAGCAGCTTCAAAAACAACACAAAAATGCAAGACCTTAATTCTTCAAGAGTGAAATTTGTCACTGCTGGTAGCACCTATGAATCACAGGAGCTCTTCAACTGCTCTTAAATGTGACCACAATGACACATAGGCTACAGGCTGGCAGTGGGAAAATATCACATGCATTTGTGAAAAGCCACACTGAAGACTGAAAGCTAACTCTTCTTCTATTTTCACAAGCACAGCCTAATTGGATGTGATAAATAGCATAAATGTAACTGCCTTCATATTTCTGTAGATAATGAAGTCAAATTCTCATTTGATATTGTCCTACTTCTAAAATTTTAATGAAGCATTATGATAAGAACTAATTTTCTCTGTTTAATCTAATCTGGACATAACAGGCTCAGAACAGAACAATTACTGTGCTACGCCATATATGGAGAATTACTCATCATTACTGAGCTCCAAAGTAGAGAAATAAAAGATTTCCAAAGGCACAAAATGTCTAAGGCTATAATTCCTGTTTGCACTGATAAGAAACTCTCCCAGTGCTGTTAACAAATTAATCAGCTTTTCAATGCTTTAAGGTGACAAGAAGGAAAAAAAGATTGAAATAAATGAATAATTTTATATAGTATTTAAATTTTACATCGTTTACTCCTGCTTATTTCCAGCTTCAGATCTTTATATTTAAGACTTTGTATTTAAGATCAATTCCTGCATATCTTGTCAAAGTTACTTTAGTCTGAGAAACAGAGATAGCAAAGTGTATATATTCTCACACACGTGTTATTGATGGACTTTTTCTCTTCATCAAATTAATTACCAAACAGTATTGATCTTATGCAAGTTAACAAATATACCGCACCAAATATCTATAGACTAAAAAATTCAAGATGAAGTGTCAGGTGCCTTTGTGGCACACCTCAATGCCTCAGTCTGCAAGTGCAGCATCCTGCCGAGGTCTCAACCTAAAGCTAATGATCCCATTTTCTTTTCTACTCCATCATTTTTGATCCTCAGTGTCACCTATTTTTATTGTAAGTGTGACTGTGATAAGACAAGGTTTCTGGCATGTCACTATTTATTCTGAAGAGGTCTTAAGGCAAGGAACAAGGAGGAAAAAAGTCAGCAACAGACTGGCATAGAAAATAAACCGCATCCTCACTGAAACGAAGAGCCTGCAGAGCACACACTTAGATCTGATAGCAAGTGCAATGGAATAACATGCAAGAGGGGGAGGTAACACCCAGTGCCAGCAGTATATGTGCTGTGCTAATGACTTTGCTACCCAGAGCTTTCAGCCTCATGACTCTGCGCATTGCCTCCGTGAATTGTGTCAAGTCACTACCCACTCTGGCAGTGAACAAAAACCTGCGATTCATACCTTCCAAGATATGAAGTCTCACAAGAGAAAAGGTCCCCTGTTTCACACTGCACATTGTTTCTGTAGATTCTCTCTCCAGTGCTTTGTGTCTGAGATACAAGGATTTAAAATACTGAGAAGAAGCACAGAATAAACCATAAATCCTCATAAATCCAAACCTATGGTTGCAGACATTGAAATCAAGGCAAAAAGAATAGAGGCTTTACAGGGGATTTTCTGAAAGGATCGCCATTTTGCAGCCTCTGAGGATCATGAGAGAACAAAGAAAGTTTCAGTTGCTGTTTGTTGGGAGCTATGAGATTATGTTTGGGCTATATTCCCACAGGTAAGGGTTCGAGGAAATACACGATTTACAGTTAATATGCAGCCTGTGAATAAAACTGTATCATGTGGGGAGATGTAGAATAACACTTTTCCTTCTGCTCCCAGTGAAAATATGCTCTGGTAAGTTTAAACATCCCTAAACACCTCACTGCCTTCTTTCTTTACTGTGGTGTGGTCTGCATTGTGGGTAACTGCAGCAGCAGCCAATACAGGCATAAGGCTACAGACTTTTAAGTCTCTGAGAGAATATTTGATTCTGGCACAGGCAGCATCTTTCATAACCCTCTTAAGCACGTAAGTGTATTGCACCAGGGATAACAGGAAGGGAGGAAGCAGTGAGAACCGCTAAAGGATATAGCAACAAACTGAATGCTAGGAAAGACAAAACAGAAGAAACAAGGGAGAAAAATCAGCATCTGGAAAATTGTTCCTCAGTTTTGCTATCTTTGCTATGGGATTAACTGTGCAGTGGTCAGTTTGAATTAATTCTTCCTTTCATGCTACTTTGACCTACAAGCATCTGGCAGATACCTGCAATGAAACTCTGACCCTGTAGCTGTACAGCCAGAAGTATCTCCTGTAGTGTCTATGCAACCAGGGCAGAGCTAGAAGCGGCACAGCACATTGCACTGACCAAAACTCCAGGGCAGCACGGAAGCAGACTAATAAATGTATGAACAAAAGACACCTCCCCACACCCTCCCAAATCCCTATCCACTATTTTATTGATTGTGTCAAAATAAGTGCATTGCTGACATGGAAATCTGGTGATACCATCTCCACTTTTTCCTAGCAACCACTGCCTCCCACTGTGACAGAGCACAATTGGCTGCTCTCGGATAGAGAGAGGCCTCAGTGACTCCACAACCTAAATGCAGGGAAAACCTTTCAAATCTGGAGTTTATGTGCCCTAAGTGTTACACTTAACTTTTGGGGCCTGGTTGCTCACCTCTTGGTGGTTTTCAGTTCTGGGCATGGTCAGGAGCAGATTCCTGTAGTCATGTGTGAACTTAAGGAGCACCTGAAGCAAGCCACAAGTAATAAGCTGCTATGGGAGCAGGCTCAGCATTTAGTTCAGAGATGTGACTAAGAAGGTTCCTAGGTGGTCACTGAAGCCACCTTGCTTGTATTAGGCACACAAGTACATCAAAGATTTGCAAATATGCAAATGTATATGATGGGGAGTTTTCATTCAGCTCTTCATCTCTGAATTCAATACTCATCTTCACCATCAGACTATCTCAAGGAGATTTTAAACTTACTAATCAATTAAAAATGTGACATGTAGAAGGGGAGGATCATCCATACTCAGAAATTTCCACCATTTTTATCTGCTCATTTTCCTCTTTGCTTTCCTCCCCACATTTGGTTGTATAGAAAATCTTGCTCTTCTCATACAGAAAATCCACTGCTGTTTTATTCTTCCCATTCCTCAAAGGATTCTGGTTCTGCTACAGTGTTTGGAATAAATAAAAAACCCATGGAAATGTGCCATGTAGTCTTGTTACTATATTTCAACAGATGGCAATAAGTATTGTTTTGAATCTCTGCAGAACAAGTAGCTATGCCTATATGCTTGCAGGGTTTTTTTTCTTGAGTAGTTGGGAGTTACAGTAAAGCAATGCTTGATGTAATTTTCTTCCATTGTTCCTAGTTCTACAATTCACATGTAAAACTAAACAAACAAGATTCTAATTTTGAATACTTTCATCATACCAACAGCTAAAGAACAATGGGGAATTAGTTTAACTTGTATTTATAGGTGTGCACGTTAACCTACATAAAATACACATATGCACTTTCCACAGATATGAGTAAGTCAGAAAATTATTTTGTTCTCTCACCACACCCTACTGTGGCTAACTCCAGTTGAAGTCACTGTAATGAAGGTCACATATCAAGATCATCAGATATAATGTAGTAGCAATTACCCAGGCAAGCAGCAACTGCTATCACTATCTGTTCAATGGAACAGTTTACAGGAAAAAAGGTGATATTCACACACTCATGAGCTGACAAGAATAAGAACAACCAAAGCTGATGATTAAAAATTTTGGCTAACCATGCTACTAGTATTGCTATAAAACTGCAAAGCTGAGCAGAGCAATGCCAGCAAACTAATGTTCAGAGTAAAACACAGAGCCCGTTTCAGTGTTACCTGCATCACAGCACCAGCCATCATTTCCAATGAACGCTGGTCTGCAGAATGCTTCTGTAGTCAAAGATACTTGCCAAAATGAAATGTGTTACAAAACGCTACCCAGATACAGAAGTGTCTGTTTGGGAAAGTGGTCAGGAGGGTGGGTTTTTTTAAGTGCTTGGATGGCTTATGGCTCATCCAGTCAGGGATCAGCAGCAACATCAAAAAACACATGACACCAGCCTTATAATACCTACTATATAAAAATTTTGACTAACAAATTACAGATTAGCAGGAATAAGTATCATATGAAAAATTCTTAGTCTGAAACATGCCAGCAGCACTGAATAACTTTGAATTAAATATTTTAGGAATAAAAATCAACTTAAGGACGGTTCTTAAACATGGAAAGGAACTGGAATGGTTTTAATAAATTCTTTGCTGTATAGAAATCATCCAGTTCTTTCTCCAAGGAACAAGAAAAGCCCTGTAGGACATTGGTATCAGATGAGACATTATAAGATAAAATAGTAAAAGCAATGTACCACGTAGCCTTGAAAAATGCCAAAGGTCAGACTGGATAACCCAAGCAACCTGTTCTGGCTTTATAATCTGTGACACTATGCCAGCTTGGTGCACCTTTTATCTCAGTGTGGCCTGAAAGGAGAAACACATTACTAAGATGCTGCCAGAAGAATCTGCAAGCAGAAAAGAACGAAGGTTCTGTCTAATTCCATTTATTTTTTCCAAGGGTGGTATGACACCTGATTCAAGTCCTACCTGGGAATGTCTGAGTCATTGTGCTAACAGGCATTTGGGATGGCAACTGTCTCTGTTGAACCTGGTCTATTTGAATGAAATAATTCAGTACATTTTGAGTAAAAGCAAGATTGCCGATAACCAAATGATTGAAAGGATTGTAGGAAGAGGACTTTTGAGCAACTGAGTCCAGTTTCACTCATTACAAACCGTACAAGCTTATCAGGTATAATCTTGAAATGATATGGCTTTTTGATCTTACTATTCCTTCTATAATATGGTTCCATACTCTCAGTCTTCAGATGGTAAGAAATCTTTCCAATTTGCAGTTGCAACTGGTTTATGGCTGAATCATCCCCAAATGCTTTTGTCACAAACATACCATTTAATTAAACTAGTTCTCAGATCTCAGCACTCTTCTCTGGGACACACTTATAGGAAACAACCCTCTCCATCCCCACAGAACCATCATTTCACTTTGCTAACTAAGCCAACCTCTTTTGATGTCTTGTAGTAAAAGATGTTCTCCCACCACCGAGATTCAAGCACAGACTCATGCCATTAGCCCCAAGATGTGCGTCATTAGCATGTCTCCATTTCTGCCCTCGTGGTCCTCAAGACCACCCCATGGCAATATACAAGACTCCAGTACTGCTGTACATTACAGATGCTTCTTATTTGTGACAGCCAATTTCATTATCATTCTCCTGTCTTTTCTGCCAAGGTCTTTATTGGAAATAGTAAATGAGATCTGTCCTGAGACCAGTCCTTGAGGAAATTGTCTAGTAACCTCTTTCAGCTTGATCATTTGCCTCACAGCATGAGTCATTGTCATCCCTCATTTAGAGAAATCCTTACCACATCTCAGTTCCTGCAATAATCTCCATCTTCACCATTTTAGCTAATATTTCCCATGTGGCACTGCACCAGATGCTTTGCTCAAGGTCAGACAGATTGATCTACTGCTTTTGTCTCCAAAATCACCTCTTTTTTTTTTTCCTAGACACACAAATGAAGATTCTTATCAATCTTCTTTGATAAGACAGGCATAAGGAGAGCCTGACACAGTGTGCCTCTGACCAAGCCTTATTCCATTTATCTCCCTTTCCATTTATCTGCAGAGTTTTAATTAGTGTCTCTTTCAAAGTTTCTTATATGATCCTTGCACACAAGTAAGGTCAGTAAAGCTCATAAGCCACAACAAGATATTTTAAATTCCCTAGGAGATAATGTGATAATTAAGACAAAGTGATAATGTGAATTTGATGCAGCTGTGGATGACAGGGGAAGGCAGAAGAACCAAGTAACTTAACCTCTAACCTTTAGAGTTATGCACATTTTCCCCTTCTCTACCCAAAGAAAATGGGAAATAGCATTATCCAGTACAAAGTGGAAACCCAACAGCATGTAGAATTAATTTAATAGGATATAGCTGTACCAGTTCAAATCAGCTACTCCTCTCCTGCAGGGCTGTCTTCGTCAATGACCCATGGCAGGTCCTTAGGGAAAAGTACAGAAACAAGCAAATTTGACAGTGTTGCTTTCCTGCTATGGTCTCCCAGCTTCATAGATACACAGCTAATGAATCCTAGAAACTAAAGTAGTATCTGTTAAATAGTCCTTACTAGATTTTCTGTACCATATTACTTTCCAAAAATCAGTACAAGCTTCCAGCATCCACAATGTCTATGAAGACATCGTTTATTTTGAGTCCATTATCAGGTGATTTCTCTTGATGCCCCTTAGTTCTTTCAACAGGAGAACCACTAAACCATCACACCTCCTCACCTTCTCCACACCATGCATCCTCAGTTTTGCCCCTTGGCCCTGTTTTCTGGAGATGAGCAGCCATACCCATGGAGCTATTTCCTGTGCACAAACAATTGCTTAACTTCAACTACATTTGCTCACCCCCTTTGGGCTTTCTCTTTTCCTCCCTCTGCCCCCTCAATGTACACTCTACCTCTGCTCAAAGGATCAGGACCATCCCTAGAGAGGGAAGAAAGTTTTAAGATCTTTCAGGACAGAGCCAGGTCCATCAGTCTCTTTACCAAATGCTGTTTGTTAATTCCCAGCCCACCCCATTCCAGTCCCTTCAGAAAAATCTTATCATTAATCACTTTTCAGACCCTATTTTAATATGTCTACTTCTGACTCATCAGATAAGGACTACAGAAACCAGCAAGTTCGCACTTGACACTGTGATGCTTAAATCCTTTTGAGGATTTTGGCCTCACACCTGCCCCTAAGGCCATTCATAAAATCTTTCCTATTTACCTTTAATTTCTGCACAAGATATTTGTTCGTGTAATAGATTTAATTACTCAGTTAAAGACAAATCACCCCACTCAGCATAATGAAGGCAGAGAGACATTCATAGCCATGTGCTGCAAGCAGGAGTGCTGCACCACAGCGGGGCTGCCTGGGAGAGCTGCCTGTAGCCTGGGACCTTGATGCTGCCTGAGCACATGCACCTTCCCAGTGGCTCCAACAGGCTCAAGCATGGCCCTCACCAGGCAACTAACGGTGCCTTCTTATTTTATTTGGAGAAAAGGGAGAGATTGCATTGCTTCAGCTCACTTAATTTTGAAGCTAATAAACCCACTGTGGAAATGGCATAGGGAGAGAAGGTGAGATGCCTGTTTTAAGTAATTTTATTAAAGAAAACCATGGCATTACTAACTTTTAAACTTTTATTCCAATGTCAGATATGCTTATTGACTTATTAAGACCTTAATTTTTACTGAGACACAACATGAGCAATTGTTTCCTAGTTTGGTTGAGGTAAGACTAGTGATTATTGTTGTGCACTCAAAGAAAAAAGTGAATATAGTATTTTTATACCGTGTTTACCCTGAGCACATATGTTCTTGAGATTTCCAGTTTTCCCTGACATTGCACATCTGCTGATGTTGCACATAGGATCCACTCTAAAACTTAAAATTGATTTTAAAAGCATTCTGTGTAGGCAGTACCTGTACATCATGCAAAGCTTCAAAGCTGATAGTACAACTTAATACACTGTCCTGTAAAGTTTGCATTTTTTCAGAGCTGTGGTCTTTCCTCAAGAGGGCTTTTGCCTATGAGGCTGATTTTTCAGGCTCGTGGTTTTGTGCCGCAATTGGTATCACAAGAGAACATTGCCCTCTGGTGTCACAAGCTGCAGCTTTGTGCTTCAGAGGCTTCCCTACGCGCACTCTCTTTCTCACCCTTTTTTTTTCCCTTCTCCTTGTTCTCTGCACTGACAGCCAGAGATGCAGCTCACAGGCATAAGTCAGCAAAAAGTATGGAAGGGCGATGTTTCCATTTCTACAGGAAAATTTTTGCAGTCATGTAATAATTCCCACAGGTGTGAAAATAATGTTTTTATACTACATTACTGGAAGCCAGAATAAGATCCCTTCAGGTTGGGAGATACTATTAAATCTTAGCTGATTCTTCTTTCTAAGCAATCAAGTCATTTATTCATCATTTTGAACACGCAAATTTTTAGGTATTTAAGGTGAATATTATCAAAGCTAGTAGAAGACTGACGCAAAGATGTTACCAACTTCTTTACTGTCACCAGAATTTTTCTGACCATAACAGAGTTCTCAAGTCTGCACTTAGGAAACGGTGACGAGCTCTGCCTAATTGCACACAGGATTGCCCCTGTGCATACGCCGGCATATGGGGACAAAGAAATGGTAGGAAACAGCCAAATCAAGAACCTAAACAGTTCCCAGGCATTGGATGGTAGTACCAAAAGTGAGTGTTGCTTAAGTAGTTGGGAAAGGGATAGAAACGATGCAGTGGGAGTAACAGAGCTTAGATCTGCCTGGCTAGTCTTGCAGTCCCTGCTCTCAGACTACTTGCACAAAGCAGAATAGACAAGAAAAAGGGCCAGATTATTTTCTCTCTACTCTAAAAGCCAAAGATAAATTTTCCACTCAGATATTCCAAATGCTTATTAAGGATGCCATTTTCAGAGGGATAGTAGCCAAAATGAACAGATCTTATTGCTAACTAATTAGTCCATGCAAAATGCATAGGCATGCATTTTTCCAAGCAGTGACTGATGTTTCCAACAGATGATCCCACTGTTTCCATCAGTGACTTGCAGACACTCTGAAAACCACATGGTGCAATGGGTGTGCACCGTTAAAAAAGAAGATAGAGGCTGATTGCAGTGGTGGCCAGATGGTGCTATTTGTAATTGGCTGTCTATAACTTTCTGGATGTTGTCTAATTATTACTTACCTTTCACTCACTATTTACTGACACAGTGGGATCCTACATCTAGCTTTAGCCTGTTAACAGTCAATGGTCCAGGCTCAACCATCCGTGACCCCTTACAGATAATGGAAACATCTCCAGGTATTATTTTTTCTCCTCTTACTGTAGATATTGGAGGGAATTGCCCCTCTCCTTCCATTAACTAGAGATAATTACCTAAGACCAGATACATTCAGTTGTATACACAGATTTCTATCCATCCTGTGGATGCAGCAGGCAAGTTGTTGACCCAGACTCTCCATTAGTGCAGAGTCACTGAGTTAAAGCGTTGTTGATGACCTGAACACAGGGATTTTATTCCCAGCCATTTGCAGGGCGGTTAACTTTTGCATTTTTAAGAAAACAAAATAACTCACTTTTCTGCCACTACAAGAAAATATAAATTGTTCTCTTGAAGAATTGAGGGCTGGCATTACTTTTTGTATCTCCTCATTTGTAAATGGCCTTTACCATTTCCCATTCAGGACTATTGAAAAAGAGGAAGTAAAGGCTGAAATAAGACCGTAGCCTCACTTCAGGCATTTGAGTAATTAAAGACAATACAAAACTTAAATTTGAGGCAACTTCAAGCTAGACTTCATGGAAAAAGAGTACCAAAAAAAAAAAAAAAGACATTTTCCTTTTCTAAAGAATATAAAATGCACATAATAGAAAGAGAACAAGTTCTGAAAAAATCTCTAAGGCATTAAAGAAGGAAATAGATATCTACAAGAAAGATTTGTAGTGAAGAGAGAATGGAGAATGAAGTTTGGAAGCACTCCTCTATGGAGAGAGTTTTGTTGTGTTTTTTTTTTTAATATAGGAATAAACTTGTATTAAATCTGCATTTTGTTGAGTTTTTAATGTCCTTGTCAATGCCTGCTTATACTTCTCCTTGACCAATGCTAGCATGGGCTTTTGGTGGATTTATACCAGACCAAACCATGGAGCTGATCAGCCTGAGTGTTAATTTTGCTTTCTAAGTTATTTCTCACTGGATCAGTTTGGAGGGTTTGGCACCAAGGAGACTAAAATCTGTCAGGCTACAATACTTCAATCTGGGTGTGAAATTCAACAGTAAGTTGAAATTTAGATTTTGTAGAGTCATCACATAAATATAGCATTGAAAGACATTCTCCAGAACAAACTGTTGAACAGACAGATAGCAGACTGGAAAAGGTGGAGCAGTATCACTGAAATCAGTGACTACACTCCCACACCAGGGACCAAATATTCATTTTGCCCTTAAGATTTCTTTGCAGTAATGCATGTGATACATGCTATTTCTCGTAAGTAACATTTGTCTAAAAATTTTTTCAAAACAAGTATTTCAACAATAAATTTACTCATAAATTATTAGAAGGCTGCCAGCCATGACCTGGAGGGTGGTGATTTGTCCTATACATTAGAGACTCAAAACTTTCCTACGCTTCAGTTTTTCTTGCTACCTACTCCATTACTTTTACTTATTTTTCAGTATTTCAGAAAAATCTAGTGAGATTGCTGTTTGTTACTCCTGAAAATCTGCTGAGCTATCTTTTTGACGTCACTGACAGGGGTTCATGCCTATTGCCACACCACTGTTGGTGGAGCAGTGGCTTTCAGCAAGTGATTTAAATGTTTGCCACATTTCTCTCCAAGCATTCAGTTAGAAAATATTATTGACATCACATTTAAAGGAAAGGCTCCTTCTTAGCTCCCATACAGCTCTCTCCAGAGACTGGTTAGTTAGTCTTTGTAAATTACTTCTGAGAGCTACAGTCCTGCTGGCGGAAGACAGCTCTGGAGCCACTGCAAGCTGTTATGTGAGGAAAGTTGCAGCCAAATTGGCTTTCCCTTTCCTCCCTTCACTTACCAGATTATACATTTCTGTACAGGCAGATCACACATGCCCAAGAATAGGCACACGCGGGCAGAATGTCTACAGAAGAGAGTAGTATGCTTCAGAGACCGTAACACAACAAGGTTGATCCAGACCCTGGATCTGGAAGTGAGATGAAGGATCATTCCACAAGACATCACCCTCAGCTGCCTCTTGTTGCATTCATTGTGGGCACACATCAGCATTTGTGGGTCATGCACAGCTGATGCAAACATCTTAGAGGCAGAGACTGCCTCCTACACACTAATGTAGCACCTGGCACAGTGGAGCCTGAGCAGCGGTAAGGCTTTATGCAGCACTACCGTGGCTACAAAGATTGGTAGATACAATTAGATAATTAATTACTTTGCAAAAAAACTTCTTCCCCAGTATGGCTTTCAATATAGATATTGACTGGACTAAATTAATTTCAGAGTTGCCAAAGCAGCCTTACGATTAGTTTTTTATTGTCAAGCTGTTTCAGGGTTCATCAAGGCTTTGTTTATGTTAGACAACGGGTATCACAAGGATCAAATGTCTCTGGGACACTCAGAACTGAACTTTAGCCATTTATTTGCATCCAGAGGCAGTACAGCCACCCTAACCCCTTACAGCCATGCTAACTAGGTGCTGGGAAGCTGTGGCTGTTTCGCCTTGGGTGTCACTGCTCCTTTTGGAGCCTCTTCCATAGGTGGTTGCACTGAACAGAAAAACCATGTAACTCCTAGGTACATCCCAATTCCTGAGACCTCTTCTGCTTTTCTGTCAGCTGCTGAAAGGAGATAAGGTGATGCTCAAGCCTGCTGTGAGTTCCCACCAGTCTATTGAAAGCAGTAGGTGCAAATCTCAACATAAACTGACACAAGTTTGTTAGTTTCAGTAGAGATGCACCCATATATGTAAGATGCAGATCCAGTTGCCTTCCAAAAAAGTTGACCATATTACCCTCTTGTTGTATCTGTTTAATGATTAGCATTGTTAGTTACTGTTACCAACACAGAGCCTATTCTTCAGCTTAAATCACCTTACTGAACTGAGGGAGTCTACTGTACCCTTAACCAGAGCAGCAACTTCAAGTGTAGATCTATAAACAGAAATGCAGGAGATGACAGCAGCCTGCCTTTTGGGAAAACCTGGTTTTCATCTCCGGCCTTCAGAGCAATCACTTGCTTTTAGCGAGCTTGGAGATTTTTAAATGTTGCAATATTATTTAATGCTGTTATTTTAGTGGGAAAAAAAAGCAACGCGTAATCAATCGATACATTCATCTTAATATTCTGATGATATTTTTGTCTCCTGGTAACATTGTTAATGATTTGTTATTATGAAACAGAGGAAGAGTAAAGCTATTTCACTGGCTTTTGAAACACTATGAAATCAAATGAGGATTACACTGCTTTTGCAAAAGGTACTGCTGGTTGCAATTCTCCCCATGTTCAGCAAACCATAAAATAGCACTATATCAAATTTCTAGCAGGAAAGCAATCCAAAAACAGTGGCCTTTTGGCAATGCCTATCAGAAAGGTGAAAGTACTGAAACACAGGGCTTCCTTTCTTTTCTCTCTCCTGGTATTCAGATGTTCATAAAGAATCAACATAACAGTTTTTCAAAGCCTAGATCAATGGAAACATGGAAATTAATTGTTGTGGTCACCTCATTACTTGACTGTCAGTGTTAATAGATGTTTAGCACTGCAATAAGAGCAGCAGCAACACATTTTATCCTTGCGGATAAGTGCTTTTAAAGTGACAGCTCACCACAAGCAGCTGTGCCAGGCGCCATCCACAAATTATACAGCTCAGGATGACCCTGCCTGCTGCTAGGGACAGAAGGAGGGACCAGAGCACTGCAGCTTCCTTCTGCTGGCTCATATGAGCAGCTTACTCATGGCAGACCTGTCTCACGTGAACAGTACAGAGCAATCAGAGAGAGCACTAAATAGAAGTCCATATACAGTATAGTGTAAAATGATAAAACATTTAGAAGGACATACACTTTGCCATTTCTTTCCAATTTCTAGAGGACTCTTATGAATACAATCTCATCACCATTCTATGGTATCATCAAGCATAAAGATAGCCCTGCATCTGCAGAGCTGTTCAAAGGCAGTACTTCTGAGGAATGTGCCAGCTAGGCTGGAAACCCCACCAAAAGTCCCAGCATCAAGCTTTGAGGAACAGAAATTGTTTGTTATGTATCATGGTGACATGATTACCATCCTTCCATAACTTTGGTACCTTCATCCTCAGAATTCTCAACCACATCTATTTTGAAAATAGGCTGAGTTAGAAAAAAAAAAGGCCTACGTGAATCCAGTTCTGACCAGAACATTTGTGTTGATAAGCCTGAGGATACAGCTGCGGCGGGTCAGAGGCTAGATGTTCTGGAGCCATAAAGTTCTAGAAAGCTGGGAGAACATTCTCAGAGTCCTTTCTTCTCCATAACCTGAGAATAGAGACTGGCATGCTCAGAAAAGTGCATCTAATTCTAATTCCATCCTAACTAAACAGAAGACAATTGGAGTGAGTGATGGTGGTGGTTGTTGGTTTGTGGGTATTTTTAATATGGGAGGTGCATAGTAGAAATGATCTGACAATACAAGACAATGTGTTTTGCTGCACTTACTTTTTTTGCCGAAACTTGAGTAATGCTTCAGAAGCAGAGGCCAGGTTCAGCACACAAACCATAACTATTATAAACTCGTAGCTGTCAGAGGTAGTCTGTACTAGATGAAACATTTTACTGATGTTTGCCAAAATGGCATTGGTTTAATAGCTTTTAAATTGTCACCCAGATACAGAAAGTCTTTGATTTGGAGTTTCCAATGTTGAATTTCTGTTTGCTCAAGCAAGTTTCTTTGGTCTGTTTCTATAGATTTTGTTCTGCAGACCTCACCTTCTTCCTCTCCTGTGCTTACAACACTCAAAACATCAGTCGAAAAGGAATTTCGAGTGTCTGTAATTCACTGCCGAAACTTTTCAGGCTGCAGAGGAGACAGATGAGACACTAACACTGACAATATCAACAAAATAAATCCTTCAGCACCAATAAATTATATCAGTGCTTGTTTATTGAGTTTGGGTCTTTCTTTACCTGTCCAAATCGATGGCAACTTATCAAAGCAACGCTACACAGGTTTGATAGTATACTTACTTTCTGAAAAAATTTGTAAAGCCACATGAAACTTTAAGTTCATATAAGAAGCTCATAAGAAGAAACAACCAACATGTTGTCTCTTTCTTCGCTGTAAACTACACAATGTGCAGGGACAACATTTGCCCTTGCATTGCATACATAATTCCTAATGCTCTTAGAGCAGCACCAATGCACCTATACATTTCTTGGTTACAGCCTGTGCTCTTCATCCCAGATTCCACCCTCGCAGGTAAAGAAGGCCTTTAAAAGGGCAGCCCAATCATCTCAGTGCAGTGGCACCAGGTAAGCCACCAAAAGGCTGTGTGATGTAGATGGGACCTTATGGGTGGCTGATACATTTGTAGTTACTAAAACCTCTGGAAATGTTCAAGTGAGAGGAGGAAGCAGGCATGATTGCTACTACAACTGACTGTGTGCTACCCAGACTATTTTTCTCTCCCTGTGACAGGGATATTTCTGCACAGAAATGCCTTCTTTCTTCTTTGAACAAATAAAACCCTTTCTCCTGTGTTATGTGTAGTGTTCTGAAGCTGGACATTAGATAAACTTTTTGGTGCAGATGGTGAGACTGATACTTTAATGTTGAACCTCACATCTTCTTGAAAGTGAATCCAGAAAGTTGCCCAAAGTTATTTCTCTGAGGGGAACAGAGATGGCATGATGCCTGTAGTCTCTGATGAATGTTAGTTAGCAATGTAAACTACATTAGTACCCTATGTCTTTGGAGGCTACATTTGCAGATTTTCATGCATTCGCTAAATGCAGCCAGGTTTCTGCCATCGCTAAACTTTCATGACTCAGCTCTGCCTCCTGTGGTAAAACATCCTACTTACTGCCAGCAATTAAACTGCCAGACAACAGAGATAGGAAGAACTAAACCTGGTGCTCTCAGTGCTGGCAGATGTGACAGCATAAACCTATGAATATCTTGCTTATCTGCTGCAGCACTGAAATTTGTCAAATATGCTGTGGCATTCCACATGGAAAAATGTTACATCAGAAAACACTGGCTAAATAGTGGTAAAAATGAACTATAACCTTGCGTTACCAAGTGAACAGTCAGTAGAGACTGATGACTTTAGGCACATCAAAGCCCATAACGTAGATTGTATCTTTTAGAAGAGGGATAGTGTGGGACAACTATGACTAGTAATTCTGGTCTGCAGTTAGGACTGAATTTATTCCTTCCCCCACCTCAGCTCATAGAAAGGAGGAATTTATTCTATGACAACACCAAAATTTGAGTTTTGTAGGTGCACTGTGGGTAGCAGAACGCATGTTGAAGCATTACCTCATCAAATGACTCCCCATAGTGCATTGCTTGCTTTAATTTGAGAAGTCCCCAGAGGTAAATCCCCAGCACGTAGGTCTTCCACCAGCAAATGCAGTAGTAAAACTCTCTGTATCATAGGTTTCAGAAGTGGAGTAAAGAAATTAAGCCATAGCAGCAGTTAAATTTGGGGTGACAGGGAGGGATTTTCATCACTTGCCTTTCTGGTTGCTATGTGTTGATATCACATTATATCAATCATGTTGTGTCAAGGGTCTCAGCAGTGAACAGAAAGTCTCCTCTTCAGTAGGTCTTTAGGTAGGCAAATAAAAAATAAATAAAAAATAAAAAATAAAAAAAAAAAAAAGAAAAAACAACCAACCAACCAAAAAAACCAACTTAACACTGAAAATCTGGGAATATGTATTTACCAGAGTCTGTTTTAAAATTCAGATTTGCTCTTCAATACTTTCCCCCACCGACTTTGTTCTTTAGCTTTAGTATTATATCTTTACATCTAATATATTTTTCCTGATTTACTGGATGGTTATATATTTTTCATAATCTCTTGTAAGGCACTCAGTTTTGAGGATGATGCTTTGGTTGGGTTGGTTTTTTTGTTTGTTTGGTTGGGGTTTTTTTGCTATTGGTGACCCTTTAGACATTTTTACGCTTTTACTGCTCTTGAGAAGAAATTCTCCTTCTGAGTGTTTCTAAATACTGTGTATTCCACTTTTCATTACTTGTAAATCGGTGGCTATTAGCATTCCAGAGGCAAGATGTCTACCAAAGTGACTGCAATAAAGATAAATTATCTGGTTTATGCTGCACAAATTCTCTTCTTTATAAACATACACATCTATGCGACTAAGTTCATTACAATCCGTTATTATAAATAGTGGATAATGCTCATCATCCTAGCACCAGATAGCTACATAATCAACTTATTTAAATTAAAAATTCATTGTAAATTTTTCACTTTTTTGTTTTTAACTGTATCCAGGCTGAATAAAAATAAACTATTAAACTATAATTACTAAAACATTCTGAATACAAATTTTCCTAGCCAATATTTTCCAGTGAACTACACAACATCATTTCCATTAATTTCAAAGGTGAGCAGTTTTGATGAATACTCTGGGCTTTGTAAATACAAAATAGACACGAATAACAAGGGCCTAATAGGCAAATAAATGAACCTCTAAGGGAAGGCACTTTAAGGAAAAAATATGAAATTATGTTACCAGGGACCTTATCCTAAACACCTGCTAACATAGCTCAATATTTATATTTTAATCAAAACCACTACATTGAGCGAAAATTTTCACCCCCTTCCATACTACTGCATGAGACTGAAGATGAGGAAGGTGACTGTCAGCTTTGTGCTCCACCACTCCCTGGGCTGCCAGCAAACGTGCCAGCTTCCCTCTGGTGCAACAGCCTCGAGGGGCTGCGCTGTCTGCGGGGGCTCACGGCAGGAGGGCCATGCTGGGCACACTGCC
This sequence comes from Thinocorus orbignyianus, assembly GCA_013400375.1. Taxonomy (NCBI): domain Eukaryota; kingdom Metazoa; phylum Chordata; class Aves; order Ciconiiformes; family Thinocoridae; genus Thinocorus; species Thinocorus orbignyianus. Next base: position 294,021 of record VXBW01000145.1, read on the forward strand.
TTGCCCAGGCACGCTCTCAGCATGGGAAAGAGAAATCAGCAGCAGATACTTAAGGCACACAAGAATCGTTTTTTCCAGATAGGACAACATATAGACTTTTACTCTTCCACACCCACACGAAGTTTCTTAATAAGCTGACTCAAAGATGCCACATTGAATCTGGGTTGTGGTAGTTAATCAATTATGTGTAAAGTAGTCTTGTTCATAGAAAATTCTTTTTTTCCAGCTATGGAATGTTTTCTCTGTGCCAAACAGAGAGATAGCTGTTACACAAACATGTATACATAGCATATATAAACCTATATATGCTGTGTAGTTATAACTTTGTCCATATTTCCACCTTTTCTGTAGCCTTGTTCTTGAGCCACCTGAGTTTTTGACATGGCTGGGCCTGGTTATACTGAGTGCACTTCTGAGCAGAAGACAAGAAATCAGAACACGTTTAAAGCATAACCCCTGTCTTTGCTCTGGAGGAAGCAGGGGAGAAAGGAAATGTCTTAAGCTATCATACAACGTTTCCACATGGATAAAGCATAGTTCCAAAACTAGACAAAGGTTTCTAATCACTGGAAAATAAACTTCTGGACTCAATACTCAGTAAAAATAATGGTAACAAAAAACATAACCTCTTAAACAAATGGAAGATAAAATGAAATTCCTGTCATTTCTGGCAGACTTACGCACTGTGGTAAACCATGACAGAATAGAACTGGACTTCGTGACACAGGTCTCTTCTAGTTTGATTAGGAAGGTTCCTACTGACCAACATTAACTCAGAGATACAAGGTTGTGTGAGGAAGAGTAGACAGACAACTATTTATGTACACCAGGGGAAACCTCACTTCTATAGATCCACTCCTACTGTAAAAGTATTGTGTTGATATTCATGAAATTGTTTTGTCTCAGGAGGCCTATTTTGTCTTTTCTTGATTTCACTATTACATCTTTTTAAATATTATTTAAATTCACATCTTGCCATCCAAACATAACAAAGCCTGCAAGGGAATTTTAGATGATATAGAGCAAGTTAAAGTGATCTTCAATTTTTAATCCCTGTCTTCCCATCCTAAACAAAAAGGATGAATGTGTCTTCAGCAAGTGAAACATTGCTGTGACATTATAAATTTCCAGATGGTGCTAGCAATAACTGAATGAGTTTATATCTCTGATGTAACTCCCATGAAATTAATGGGACTACACCAGGAATTAATTTACCCTAGATTTCTAAAAGTCAAATATAGAAAATTGTAGTACCATCAGTTTTCTGCACTCTATACATAAACCCCAGAAATTTCTAAATTTACGCAAATTCTTTTTGTAAATCATCTCATCAGTACACAAAACATTTCAATTATGTATTTTATCTAATTTAACAGCAGCACATAATTATATGCAATAATTTCAGTGCAAACCAACATATGCTTTTACATATTGTCATCTGAATTAAACTGTATTTCCATATATATATAGCTATATTAAACTATATATAGTACTTCTATTTATAATACAGAAAACAAGCCACTCTAGATATTACAGGATGTGATTTTTTTCTTTAGTGAGTGGGCATTACAGAAGGATTACTTATAAAAGTAGAAAAATAATTTAGAACTTAGTTAAAATATCCCTGATTTTCTTATCATCAACATCAAAAAACTTCACAAAAAATAAGAAGTCATGGAGATTAAATTCTAACTGGAAGTGATGACCGTAAAACTATGAAAATAGTTTTATTTACAAGAAAAAGCAGTAAGAACACAGAAACTACAACCTAGAAATGCTAGCAAATACAATAGTTTTGGCAATAGTAGTTGACAAAGGAAAGTTCTTGGTAATGCCTCCAAAACCGTTTTCCCTGACAACTTAATGCAAGGTATTTTTCTTTTTGTTCCCAACAGATAATATTGCTGGAGAAAGTCTAAGAAGTCTATGTTTGATACGAAAATTTATTTTATTCCCTAAAAAATCCAGTTGGGCAAAGTTTAGAGGAAATTTCTAAATGCCAGAAATAAGGAGGTGTGGCTGAAAAGCTGTCTCTACACAGTCTTGGAAAAAGCCAGGAGATGTGCAATATGATCATTATGAATGAGGTTTTCAGCAAAGTTCAGTGCTGGTCTAACCCTGATTTCACATAAATTGTTGTGAATTTCATACCATTGCTGAAATCTTTTGAAACTCATGGCTGGAGTTTCTGTAAAGAGCTATGTAGGAAAGGGAAAACAGATACTCCTTGTAAAGTTCAAAATTTCTGGTCTGCTACATGGCAGATGCTACCTCTAAAAACATGATCATACTTGATGGGATGCTGCATTTCTGTGCTAAAGACAATACAGATGGTATTCATCAGACATATCAGCTGTCTGAAAGCTAGGCAGCTAGTCTAAGCCCAACATCAGTACAATGACCATGTAGACTCAGTAAGACCAACTGAGGCTTCCATTGTATCTACTGGAAAGTAAGATGCATTCTCAAATGATTAATAAATAATTAATTTAAGGGATTAAAAGTGATTAATTTCTACCTTGGATGTCTAAAATACATAAGATGAGTACCTCTAAAGCTTCATTTCTTTCTCAACTGTACAGGGAGTCTAAGCGACTAACTTAAAATAGACATATTTGACAGAGTCTGAATTGGGCAAGAAAAGTTGCACCTTTAGTAGTAAGATGGGGTGGAGGGTTTTTAATGAAGGAAGATACTAGCACATAGCTATTTTCTTATCACCCTATATATGGGTTTTATTAGCACATTACTCAGGTAATATAGCTTTGAAACCTCCAGTTTTCAGATCCAGTGTGTTTTGTTTTGTTACACCCATTTTCATATGACATTCCACAATACAGACCTTGTTGCTTGTTCTCCAGGAGTACCTAGAGGAAAGGCTCACAATGTACCAGACTCAGTTCACACATTAAAAAATTCTCAGTTCGCAAGAGTTTGCAACAAAATGTACAAGTGAAGATAAACAGCAAACAGGAAAAAAGCAAGGACTACAAAATACCTGGAAAATAGTTCTACCCATTTCAATAAACACCTTAGCCATTATTGGATCTGGAGAAGAACCATGCATTGTTTCTGTGGGTCAGTTCAGCAGGCATGCCCACATGTAGACAATTACATGGCAGAAAATGCAGGTGAACTTGAAGGAAAACTACAATTGCAGTTGAGTAATTCACTTTCATAGGGAAAATGTGGTTTTCTTATTCATTCTGACAATAGCTTAATGCAGTTCAGGGAACAAAAGAACCAGATCTATTCTTTACCTTGCTGAATAATATAGTTCTTACAGGACTGGAAAAGAAAACCCCAACCTACATACAGCTTTTTTATCAAGCTTTCAATTTCCATTCAGTATTGGTTTTTAATTTGTTTGTTTGGCTGTTTTTTTATTTTCTGGTTAATCTGAGTCTTAAAGGTATAATTTTAAAATACTGTGAGATAGGTTGACATGGATGGATGGATGGATGGATGGATGGACGGACGGACCTAATGTCAATATCTTTATTAGAGTGTGTTCCAGACAGTTTTACACAGTTCTGAGTTCTTATCTCAAACTTGACCTCTAAATCTTTCTAGGTATGCTTACTATGCATACATAGGTATGATAGGTATACTTAGAATCATAGAATCATAGAATGGTTAGAGTTGGAAGGGACCTTAAAGATCATCAAGTTCCAACCCCCCTGCCATGGGCAGGGACACCTCTCACTAGACCAGGTTGCTCAAAGTCTCATCCAGCCTGGCCTTGAATGCTTCCAGGGATGGGGCATCAACAACTATCTCTGGGCAACCTGTTCCAGTGCCTCACCACCCTCACAGGAAAGAATTTCTTCCTAATATCTAATCTACATCTCCCCTCTTCCAACTTAAAACCATTACCCATTGTCCTCTCACTAGACTTCCTGACAAAGAGTCCCTCTCCAGCTCTCCTGTAGGCTCTCTTCAGATACCGAAAGGCTGCTATCAGGTCTCCCCAGAGCCTTCTCTTCTCCAGGCTGAACAACCCCAGCTCTCTCAGTCCGTTTTCAGAGGAGAGGTGCTTCATCCCTCTAATCATCTTAGTGGCCCTCTGCTGGACCCGTTCCAACAGGTCCATGTCCTTTCTATGTTGAGGACTCTAGAACTGGACACAGTACTCCAGGTGGGGTCTCATAAGCGCAGAGTAGAGGGGGAGAATCACCTCCCGTGATCTGCTGGTCACACTTCTTTGATGCAACCCAGGATACGGTTGGCTTTCTGGGCTGCCAGTGTGCACTGCCGGCTCATGTTGAGCTTCTCATCCCTGAGCACTCCCAAGTCATTCTCCACGGGGCTGCTCTCCAGTCATTCTCTGCCCAGCCTGTATTTCTGCCTGGGATTGCTGCGTCCCAGGTGTAGGACTCTGCATTTGGCTTTGTTGAACTTCATGCCATTTGCATTAGCCCACCTCTCAAGCCCATCCAGGTCCCTCTGGATGGCATCCCTTCCCTCCAGCGTGTCAACCATGCCACCGAGCTTGATGTCATCAGCAAACTTGCTGAGGGTGCACTCTATTCCACTGTCCATGATTCCAACAAAGATGTTAAATAGTACTGGTCCCAGCACTGACCCTTGCAAGACACCACTCGTCACTGGCCGCCACGTGGACATTGACCCATTAACCACAACCCTTTGAGTGCAGGTAGACACTTAGTATCTAGTATGCCAGGTTTTGAGAGCTGACAGACAAACACCGTCTGTTATAACACCAGTCATGGATTAAGGCAATTTGTAGTATGTCTACATACAGAGTTCTTAGGATTGCACAGCGAGGAGGGGATTATTAAAATTAATGGAATTGATATTTGTACACTGGAAAAAATAATTGCTTACTTCATGAAGTGCTGCAAATGATGAGTGACTCGAATATCATGTTAGTGAACATTTATAATATAGTGGATAATTTTGCAATTACAATTTTTGATGACATTATTAAAGCTAGGTCACTTATTGCACTAATCTCATCTGTTGTGCCTCCTGGTATAATTACATTAGTTACTAAGTACAGTGTTTTTTAAAGAAATTATGCCTGCCATTAAATATTTCAACCTTACCTATAATGAGATCAGCGTTAACAAGCTGCTTTCAGTACTGTAGGAAGATCTGATCAACAATGAATTAGAACATTGAAGAGATAAGTTACAACTTAATTTATTTTTAACTGTTCTTTATTTTTATCTTGTGAAGGTTAACAAAATGCTTGCTTGGAGAAAAAAAAAAAAAAAGGTCTGTTTTTCAAAGTAGTACGTATGCGAATATATGTATTGGGGAAAAGCAAGACATCTTCTCATTATTCCCGTATGTACAATGAATTGCACCTGTCAGCATATTTCTTTGAAAGTAGTAATACTGCTATGGATAAAAGAAAGTCAGTGAACCTAATGTGCTATATTTGGAAGATCAAATATAAGGTATAGAAAAAAGACCCTTGCAAGGGTTTTTTTTAAGACAAATAAATAAGCAAGGAGAAAGGTCCAATCAGATATCAAAAGTAGATAAATCAATAGGAAATAGAGATCTAACTATATTCATATAGCTTTTGCAACAGAATGAAGTGAATGCTGCATTTCTTTAGGGATGTATGAATTGTAGTGTGCAAAGTAGCAATCCTAGGCAGGAGCATACACCAAGAAATCCAAAACCCACAAAGAAATGAGAGAGGAAAATATTGCTGTTAAGGTTAATACAAAGTCACATAGGGTAATGATTCCTTCCAGATGTATTGAATAAAACTGAGACTGGGCTGTATCACTGCAAAATGGCTGTTAATGTCAATAAGGGTATAATTTGAAACAACCTGTTTTTCTCATAAATTTTATGAACACTAAGCTAGTAAGATCCCTGTAGAGGGAAAGATCAATGAGCTTGCCTGTCAAGGTTATATTGGGAATTAAAGAAAATTGCATGGATCCATTCAGGTGGGAAGAAGGATAAATTATTATAGAGGTTACAAGCACTGGTGTTTCTCACACTCAGAAGGAGGTATAGCTGATACAGAAGAGAAACTTCAGAAGAAACAGGCCTGGACCAGATGCCTCCTGTAGTGAGTCTAACCAGAAGTTCTGTCACTGGCTTCAGGTGAGACAAGGGCATCCTATGACCATTTTCACTCGCAAACATAAAAAGCTGTAGTAAGAAATGCAGACTAGGATCATTGCCCATTAACTTCTAATGAAGTTAAGCAACGACAACTTAAAAAGGCATTATAAATTGCGTTTTCTCACCATTTTCATTTATTTGAGGCTCTCAGTGAAGCTACAAATCAGTCCATACATAAGATACAAAAGGTTTTTCTACAGCTGAAAGGAAAAAGCTCTTGTCATTCATCCATTACTTTTCTTCCTCTTTATCCAGCAAGGGGATATAGGACAACAGGGCATCCACTCACATCATACCGACATATACTGTGAAAATGCAAGAAATCTAGATTGAAGTCCAGCATTGATGGTAAAAGGTTGATAAACTCTGTTTTACATTTTTTTATAATGGAAGAACAAACAATACATTATGTACTCCCAGATATAAATCAAATATTTTTAAAGGACTTTTTTAAGGATTTTTAAAGATTTTCAACTTGATAGAGGCTTTGCAGGATAGACTATGCAAACAGAAACTGGTGTAGCCTAGACAACCCTTGCCGGCTCAACAGACAATTCAAAATGGTCATTTGAGCTTTTATTACGTATATTTTGTTCAAAGACCAAAGCATTCTTCCCTCACTAAACTAATGTGTGAAATTATCCTGCAGCTGCATTTCTAGTGTATGAAGCTGAGCTGGCTCTCTGTTGCATTATAACCACCTTCACCTGGTAAAACCTGACCGATTTCCATGGGATCTTACTTAATTTCAAATGCATAATGAAAAGCGCCAGACGTATACGTTGTTATGGGAGAGGGGAGTCATTGAAATCATATAGGGTAACAGTGGTATTGTGGACTATAAAATAAAGACTGACAATCTGTCCGGGGCAAGCAAGTAATGATTTCCTTCAAAGCTAGAAAATTATTCTAATGTAAAACTACTGTTATTGCAAAACGGGTCAGCTCCACTAAGATGGAAAAACAAGAGTCTATGTTTAGTAAGAACTGCTTTTCCCCAGTAAGACCAGAAATAGAATTTAAAACATCTTGTGCAGCACCTGAGGAAAAAATGTAGAACAAAAGTGAAAATGGGCCTTGTCCTTTCTTTTCTTAAAAAAAAAAAAAAGCAACAAAAAATCCAGCAAAAAACCCCAAAACACTGAACTAGTGAAAACCCCTAAAAAAAAATATCTAAATTCAGTCTCACAGAAAACTACAAGCACTGTTCCAGAAATCTCTGAAATTTGCCTTCAGCCTTTTAAAAGACACTAACGTGATGTACAATCCAAAAATGCATTAGGTTTAACTATTTTCCACTATTTTCTGCTATGTTTACACTAGAGCAAGGAGGCATTCGAATTGATTCTCTTTTTAAAACCTCCGGAGATTGAAAAGCTTTTAAAGGAGGCTTTTTGAACACTTTCTAATATTTGCTATCATGTCTCCCTGTGCACCAGCTACTGTATATCTTCATTATTTTTTTAGCTGGTTTTTTAACTGACAGCCACCTTAAGACTACTTAGATAATAAGGTGAAAAAGAACGGTTACAAAGAACTGACTTTGCACTTGACCTCCCATCTCTCTTTATATATGTCCAATGTCTTTTCATGTTCATTTGATATTGGGGCAAGTACAAATTCTATGTGTATCCTAAGACCTTATCTAATCCTTTGAGACAGATGGCAAGCCCTTCAAAGAAAAAAAAAGACTAACAAAACTCAGAGTTATTTATTTTAATCTTTGGTATCCAAATCCAGGAAGCTTTAGTACCAGTAAATTTACTGCATGATCCATGATTCTTCAACAGTAAAGACTGCTGTTGTTATTTTTTTGTTTGTTTGTTTTGTTGTCTTGTACTTTTATTTTGGATAGCTTTGGGAGCCATATTTAAGTGCCAATATGATTGGTCCTAGCATGCTGAACATGAGAGACCGTTTGCACTACTTTGTGTTTACTCACTGTATATATTCAGACATGTAGACAAAGTCACATGTAATGTCAGAACTGAAGTCTCACACCAAATTGCTTCTGAACCACCAATTCATCAAGAAAATTGATGGTGGTTTCTTAGCATTAACCTTCCAATGGTGTAGAAAAAATTTCCTGCTTAAAGTAGCATTTTCCAAGGAAATAATTTTCATAATTTATTAGGAGGAATATTTGGAAATACATTTCCATACCTTCCATGAATTTGACACAGCCTGCCATGAGGAAAGTGCAATAATATACATCCATATTGTTTAATGCTCTATACTACTATTTTCCTGGTTTTTGGATGAGACAGCATTTGGCTCTGCTCTAATCAGGTACAAAGACAAACGACTTTCAGAGAGGTAGGGCAAATTAATAGCTTATTCTTAGCATAAAGTCATGCATTTATTCATTACAAGGTCAGAAGAGACCCCAGTGATTTTTGAGGTCTGACCTCTATACAGTAAGACTTCCTAAATTTATTCCCGTTTAAAGCAGAACACATCATATAGAAAAATTTTGAATCTTCATTCTAACACTTCTGGTAAAACTACCAGTTTTAACCTGTATGAGACCAGAGAGCAAGGTAAAAAAGTCTTCTTAAGACTGTAATTACTGCAACAGAGTTTTAGTTCCATTTTAGAAGTATGGAGATTTTTCAAGTTTTACGGCCTATAACACAATATTCCTGCAATTCAGACCCAGAATTCTATGACAAAGCATTGTTTTCCTTTAAAAATTGTATTCTTCTGTCATTATCATAGTCTTTTGCAACTTCTGAGGGCCAGAAGAAGTCCTTATCTCAGCTGACTGCTAATCATAGCATGGAAAAAAATCAAGACTAATGTGGTAAAAATTACCTACATTTATATGCACTTGGTGTTGTAAGAGGACTAAACAGTGATAAAAGATTTAATCTGTGCCGTAAGTGCCACTGTGTTTCCATCCAGACAATGTCCATAGCTGTTTTCAGCCTACAGGTCCCACACTGGCATATGAAAAGCCTTGCCTGCCTGCCTGGTGGCTTTTCATATCCCATCTAAACAGTGCTGCAGGTACAGTGAGAGACTTGATTCTTGCAGGCCGAGGTATGCTTCAGTTCTTGCTACCGGGAACATGGAGTCAAAGCTTTGCCACCTCTGTTATCTCATCACTCACCAAATACTTATTCTTTCCTAAACAGATTAGATTCAAAGAGTCTGGATGTGGAGTCTCATCTAAAGCATGGGCTGAAACATGTTCTCAGGAGGCAAAGCAAATGTACTCTTTGGATCTACAAAGTCTATGGAAACCTTCCTTTGTGAGGAAAAGTTAGCAATATTAACAAATCAATGCTGACACACTTACTTAAGAAATCACTGCTGATGGCCGTATAAAACTGACTTCTAAGTCTTCATTTTGAATGATGGCTTTAGTAAATTAATGTGAAAAAAATGGTAGGAGGATTTATAACACTGATTTTCTGCTTACAGGAGAGCCTTGTTCAAAATTAGTATGACGCTAATGGACATTAATGATGTTACCTGATGAATTCCTCCAAGTAATGGATAAGAATTACCTATTGACTTCGGAGGAACCAAGATTTGGCTCATCACATAGTAATGAGTTTCATCATTTTGTATTAATATAATTTTTAGAAAGGTAATGCACACTCATTTCTGCTAACAGTGTTCAGCCTAATGTATTGAAACAGATTTTAAAATGCCATGAACCTCATACTACGTTCCTGAAGATATTAGTATGTACTGACAGTATATACAGTCATCAGTGTTTTGCAACTGATATTTTAACAGAACAACATCACCTTGCAAGAAAATTCTGCCCTTTTCTGACTCAATTCAGATAAATATGCAAAGGTAAGGAAAAGTCAGACAGGGAATACTGTTATAGGAATGTGCTTTTAATGAAAAAATTGTAACCTTTGTGTTCCTAATTTCAGATTCAGCCTGTCACTCTTTTTAGAGTCAGCTCAGTCCTACAAGTCACTCACATGTTGAAAGAATGTTTTGGGAGTGGAAATACAGCTCAGCTTTGAGTAAAGTGAGGATATCAGCTTCTACCGGACTTCAATATAAAGGCATACAGAACATTTGAAGAAGTGGAACTTGTAGCCCTAGGGTGCTCAGGGTCTTGGAAGGCATAAAACCAGACAACTACATAAAAGAGAAGCAAAACAAATGGAAACCTTTGTCCCTTAAGAGCTCAAATACCTCTCTCTCCCACCCCGAACTACATTTCCTCACTGTGCACGGCCACTGGCCTAGAATATTTCATTCTGTGCTTTAAAATAAGAGTATTTTCCCACACTGATACTTGTTTTCTTTTCACTTTGCAAGTAGTAAGAGGCAATGACCATATAATCCTTCAGATAATCTATCAACAACTTCATTTTCTGGCACAATTTGTATATTCAGTTGACACTCTGGGCCAGTTAAAGACTTTTCCTGTACCAATCGATGTGAAGGAACAGCCTTCGGATTTGTCTGACTCAGACACCAGGTTTCTGGCAGACTAGAATAAAACTTTTTATGATTTTTTCTATATTCTACAACTAATTCAACAAAAATACTTAGGAAATGAAAAGCTCTGAAAGCCACTTACCATATCAGCCTTTGGGTACTGTATAATGGTTTTCCATTATGGACTGAAATTAAGCAGTTATAAAGAAGTAGTAATTTCATAGTTAGCCACCCAGAAACTTGGTCACGTTAAAACAGCATTTTAGAAAATTACAGGTAATATTATTGCTGAATGCAAATTAATGTAACTTCTGTCAGCCTCCTGGGATAGAAAAGCTCAAAGAATTTTGCAGGAGTCAATAGTTACAGAGAGCCATCATGATCAGCCTTAATCTCAGAAATGAAGCTGTGAAGTGAAATATAAGTACATTTAATTCAATACAGAAACACACACTGATAAATAAGAAATAAATGTTTGTTGTGACTGTTCACCCTATGGTTTCCTGAGGAATGAGAAGAGGAAACATATGGTTTTATACAGCATGTGGAATCTATCCTGAGAGCACCAAAGCCCCAAGTGCCTTCTGAAAGTCATGCCCCAGAAATGAATCCATGTTAAATAATGCAACGCTCATACGCTCCTTTTTATTTTATCCATTTATCCATGAAGGTTTAACTTTAATATGCTCACTGACTTTAGTGGAACTTGATTGGATCACCTTTTTCACCTGAGCTGAGCAAGGAGTAAGAAAGAGAAAGTGACTTGGAAAGAGTTGCACAGTTCAACAGTGACGATGCAGGTTTTACGTCCTCTCCTCAAAACAATGATACTCATAGCAATAACAGTCTTCCTACAGAAAAATTCTAACCATCCAGCCAATATAGATAAATCAACACCAACAACGATAAAAACAAGTGACAAATATTTTTAGAATAAAACTCTAATTTGTGTGATGTGAAGAGCATTTCTCCAGAAGGGATAATGGTAAATGTGAACCTGAGCTCTCAGGCCTGCCATCAGACGGATATAGAATGTGAGCAGGTACTGTAATGGTGCATACTGGCACAAAATCATAAGACCTTGCAATTGACAATTAATTCATTGTATCAACCTTCTGTCCATCACCTCTCAGCAAATTATTTTGCATGAGCTAACTTTCTAGTGCGTATTTACAACATAGTGAAGTAAAGCTGAAGATGTATGTGAAATACTTCCTTGAATTGAGGACACAGTGTAGCAGTATTTTTCAAACAAAAAGAAAGAACATTTTAAGAGAAATATTTTAAATGTAATCTACAAATATTAGATTCACATGTAAAAGTATTTAGTGAATTTCTATTCCTTTTTAAAATCTTTTCAAGGGCTTTAATTATATAGCAATTAAGCGGCACACTGAAAACAGGATAAAAATGTTGGCAAAACTAGTGAAAAAGTGTTACTGTCTATGAATATAAACATGATCTCAGTTTAACGTGTTACAGTAATTTGATTTTATTTATGAGTTACTATACTTTGAACAAAATCACTTTGAAATAATGTTATTTTTAACTCTTTTCAGAAACTCTTTCATTTGGATTCAGAAACTTATAAAGACATAGAGTTTATACAGTGTATTACCTGCCTGAGAAATACACTTGCTTTCAGTTTTTATTTCTAAGTCTTACACCATTGTACATTTTCAATGCATTTATTGCCATATCAGTCCATCCCTGCAATCCCCAGGTTCAGTTCTTGCAAGCGCATTTCAATTAACATTTTTAACTAACTACTTAGTATTTGCCTGTCCACTACTGTACTGATTTTCTGAATCAGCAATTGAATTTTCTGGTTCACCAATAAGGTCAGAAACTACTGCCATATTATGATAAAGAGCATTCCTGTTAAAGCAGTATAAACCTTAAAATACTGACGAATGCTTTGAACCTTGCTGGTTGCCTGTTACGCGCAATAAGCATTCAAGAGTCATGTGAGCACCTACAGTCACAGTGCTCACCTGTAGAGGGAAAGAAAAATTAATTTGTTTTTTAAGTGAGATTTTCTGACTGTGGGGGAGAAGGTGAAAAATTAAATAAGAATATTCCTGGTTTTTTACTCTGTCCTTTGGACAAATTTGATTCCCTTTTAGATTGTTTTAAAAAATAAAATATCCACTTTCTAATGAGCTGACGAGACTTGTCTTCGTGGGTAAAACTGCAGAAGGTGAGAAACCATAAAAGATTTTTCTTTCACAATGACATGTTGAAATACAGTACCTCAGTTTTGTCAGTGCCCTTTTAAAGACAGTTTGTGAAATCTGTAGTAAATAGTGCAATATCTTTTATTACAGAGGCCCCTTCCTCAGATGCTATTATTTTTTTCCAAGATTTCATTGCAGTGAATAATGAGAACATTATAAAAAGATAATAACAGATGAGCAAAACAGATATTAGGTATAAATGAGAAGCAGACAATGAATGAAGCAAACAAAGAAAGATCTGCAAAGAAAGAGCTGTTCTGTATAGGAGGTATATAAAATAATATAATATATATAAATGTCATATGTCTAATATAAAAGGATAAGCAAAAATTAGACCAACATACTCATTACAAAACAGATTAAGAAGTATAAATAAAAGACTTGTCAGCCATACAGAGTGAAGGAGGAAGGGGAAGAGGAAGAAAAAAGCTTGGTAGTTGTGGCGCAAATCTATAGAGAGATGAAAATCAATGTAATAAAGAAAGGTTGCCTAGCAGGAATGACAAAATAAAAATAGAGATTTCTGCATCCAAGATGGAAGCTTAAGGCATTCAAATGGAGGCAGTTCACCCCAAGGAGAGTTCTGAAAAGGCTGACAAATGAAATCATAACTCATGTTATTTGGATTTGTATGTCCAAAAAGCTGGCATCAGTGATGGATAGCTATCATATAAAACCCCTACAATTGACAACAGAAAAGTTAAATGATAAAGAATTAAAGGCTTGTTATGCTTACCTTAGTGGTGCAGAAAGGCTATAGTACAGATTTTGAGAAAAAAGTTAAAAAATGGCAGAATATCAAAATTAGGTAAAATGTTACGCAGATTTACCGAAATGATCAAGGAGACTAGCCTGACACTTTCACTTGATAAAATAACTGTTTTTCTAGATGGGGACAAGGAAGCTTGTCGGTCTGTTGAGATTACAGCAAAATTTTTGGTGCAGCATCATATGGGAAATGATCAGGTAAACAGGAGAAAATGTAGCCTTGTTCAAGAACCATGATGTTGAGAAGGAACATCCTAAGAGAAGAAATAACAGACTATGCTCACACACTAGATGTATTCTAATACAATTAAGTTTCTGGATGGTTTGTCTTGGTTTGGTCTTACTTAATATTTTTATTAGTCATCTCAGTCAAATAAAAGGGAGTGTGTTAATACAGTTTGCAAGTGATACAAAATTGGTAAACACTAAAAAAAGGTTCTGAATATCATTCAATAAGCTAAGGACACTAAGAAATTAATGAGAATAATGGTAATAAGTGACTAAAAGGAATCAGGTGAAGTCAGCTGATACTAAGTGGGAGGATATTCTTTCAGAAAAAAAATAAAAATATGTATTACTATAAACTGGCCAGCAATGGCCCTCTGAAACCCTTGTCCATCCCACATCCACCAAATTCATTCATATCTGCCATATCTGAATTATTCCTAACAGACATCTATTTTTAATTTTTTTTTAAATGTTCCCCCACAGTCAAGAGCTCACATTCTCCCTGGATAATGCATTATGTAGCTTTTGGTCCTAATGATGAATTTCCATTTAATATGTGCACTCCTTGTTTCACCATTCATGTCCTAAGGAAAATGCTGAGTGGTATAGTATCTGACACAGGTAGGCTCTCTGAAGCCCTCATGTTCTATTTATGTGCCAGAAAGATGGATTCAGTATGGGAATGATGCAGAGAAGGTCTATACCGATAAAAAGTACCATGGAATACCATATAGAAAAGAAAGTGGAAAACAATATATTTACATTCAGGTATACTTTAGGTATAACAAGAAAAAGGGAATAAGCTGGCTATGATTGTAAGTAAGGTTGGAAAGTAGATGATTTCTACCCATTAGAGTTATTTTCTGTAAATAGGAGCACCAGAGACAAAATTCCCCTCTGTTTCTAAGACGGACCTTGATGGATTGTTAATGAAGTCATATGTCGGGATTATCTGAGATAAATGGAGCAAGAATCAGTCATACAAGTGGACACTTCCAGACCTCTGCTCCTCAAAGGTAGGCATCTGACAACTCAGAAAAGACTGTTTTAAGCCCTGAACCCAGTCCAGCCAGCTGCAGCATGGAAAGCGCATGACAAGAGTATACCCAAAAGAATACGCAGAGCACAATGACTTACAGTTTGTAAGTTTCTAGCGGGTCTCTGTCACATATGCAGATTGCAGATTTGAAAGACTTAGAAAGTGGCTCAGTTTAAGTCCATCTTCTCTTATACAGTAAAGCTGTTCACATACTCATCTTTAAGTTCTTCTCCAAAGATTAGGTGAACTAAAGCATCTCCAAAAAAAAGGCACCAGAATTTTTTTAACATGAACAAAACAATACAGTTTTCATAGCTTTGCCCTTGCACACAGCTGAAACATTCCTCCTGAAGTGTTTCAAGTAAATTCCAGCTTGAGGCAGACACAGTGCCTTGAATGTTATAGGAAACACTATGTGAGGAGGCACAAGAGACAGCAGATAATGCTGAATGTACTGCATTTAAAGTAAATAAACAGAAGTGTGATTGAGCATTTAGTTGCCACATAATTAGCAAGCCGCCAGGTATCAAACCAGACACACTGTAGATGAGCCCATCGTGATCATATTTGAACTTATAGGATTTCTTAAGCTTTAAATGCCACAGTATATGATGGCCAACAATTTTGTGCCTGTTTCCTTGTGAAAAGATTGCAATGAATAGGCCTGGCACTGATGTGGAACAGTGCAGGCTGGGAATCTGACCCACAGGCATTCGCCTTTTGCGGATGTTGCCAGTACCTCTCAGGGCAAGTTTTAGGTTAAGGACCCTTTTGTTGTGGCAGTGGAAGAAAAACGGTCGTCTGGTTATTCACAGTGATAATACAATGCTCTTGTTACAGTTGTTATCAATTTGGCTGTAGCTTTCTAGATTTGTTCAGTGGTATCAGCTTGGTCTCCATCTTACCAGGGTCAGAATGTATCAAATTCAAATGTTTCGTGTTCTGCCTCCCACGTAAGAGCTGAGGAGAGCACAAAAATAAAATAAGGGCTTTACCTATGACTTTCAAAGGGGACCGCTGTCAGATAATGACATTTTCTGAGCAGTGTTAAGAAGCTAAGAGAGCTCCACATTTTTTTGAGAAGTGCATAATTCGTTGGTTAGTCCTTCTGTCAGAGTCAGGGTTCAGATTATTTGAAGCTTTAAAATTATTAAGTTATATTTTTGGGATATAGAAATACTTAGCAGTAATCGTAGACTGAATAAGGTCAAAGTGTAAATTCAGACTTTGAATTTTTATTTCTTCTCATTGAGTTTCAATACAGAATCTTCTACAGTCTAATCTGCATATGTTAAACAGTGTAATTATAAAGCAATCCTTTATCCGGTGAGTTCAAATGCAAATATTGGCTCTTTCCCGAGCGAAGGGATCAGTTTGTGCAAGTGAATTGCAGTTTAACTGAAAATACTATGCTCTTTCTGTTTTACCTAAATTAATGTAATTATTATCTGGTTAATTAGCTCACAGAATGACTTGTTCTGTGATTCATTAACTGGGAAATTTCTTTCTGGATATAGAAGAATATGTGAACATCCATCTATTTTCAGCACATAATACTGATCAGGAACCAATCATACTATCCAAGGAGACAGTAATGATTTCTTTTACAAACATGCTTCATAAGGAAACTCTTGAGTCAGCAGCAATAAGTCTATTGTAAGGACTGTGAACTACTTGTCACCCTTGAAAAAGGCAGCTAGTTTTATAGCAGGAACAGAAGATAGACACAAGGCAGCCTTCACAGAATCTGGTGCTGTCCCCTTTCCATAAACGTGTCTGTCTACTTGTAGCACTGCCTTCTGTTTTACAGTCTCCAATGGTACATATTCAAGCAAGGAAGGTATATGGGAAGAATATTTTCAGTTACCAACCACATTCCCAAGCACTGATATACAGTCAACCCCAGCATGAAATTATAAAAATGAGTCAATAAACTTTAAAAAATCTTGTGCAGAAGAGATAGCAAGAAGAAAGTCCAGAGCATTCTCACTGCAGCAAAGCAGCACATTTGCAGTGGCAGTTTTATAAGTGCTGTAGCTAATTGAAGAGATACCCACACAGAGTTACTTTTGCTTTTCAAAGCTTCTTTTGCCATTCTTATTGTGCTTTGTTGTAAATTAAATATTTGCTATTGCAAAGTCTCAGTATAAATGAGCATGGAGGCAAAGCTGATATATGTTCAACAACAATCTCTGCAGAGCTGAAGAAAATCTTACATTTTTCACTGCCTGTAAACATCATTTTCATGTTAGAACAATTTTATTTCTTTCTAATCAAGAGTGCTGATTTTATAACCTTACAGACTCCTGTGCACGGAACAACTCCCATCAATTCTGAGTTCAATACTAATCCTGGCATGAATACCCAAGAAATAGATTGGATTTCTAACAGGAATGTTAAGGTACTATAACACCACTAAATGACTCAAACCTTTCTGGACTCCTCTGCATCCAGGTCCTCTAGACTTTGCTAAGGCTTCCCAAGAAGCTGGATTTATGATCCCAAGCTATAATCTACAAACAACATGGAGAAGGAGACAACAACGTGTCCAAAGCTGAAAAAAAAAANATTCACAAGCTTGACACATGGACAAACTATGAATAAAAAGAATATTTTAAGAAGCTAAACCTATGAATTCCTCTGTCACTGAAATCAGGAAACACAGAACAGGTTTGCAGCAGCTGGGGACTAAGATGGATGGAATGAAGCCTTGCTTGTGACTTAATGTCCAACGTCTGCGGTCTTCTCTACATGAGGCAAACTACCTTCCTTTTGTCTGTGCAGAGCTAACTTGAAATGGCAGGTCAACAAGGAATCAGTAATTTAATCAATTTTTTTTTTTTAAGGTGGTCCTTGAGCAAGTGTCAGTGATTATTCCTTATTCTTGCACCCTCTGGAATTTACAGCCATTTGTAAACCAAGCAGAAGTCCATAGTATGAGTAGAAATGATCAAAAGCCTTCTTTTGCCAAGTCTTAACTCAAAGGATTGCACAATTATTCAACTCAGACTCAGCCTGTCCACCAGTTCTGATTGTTTACTATTTTACCGTTAACCAGTTTGTCTTCTTCAAGGCAAATATCTCTGTGTAGCTGTCACGTACGTAAGTAAGCAGAGCAACGCTTATGAATGGGGTGTCCAAGAGCTGCATATAGAATATTAAACAACAATCTATCTTTGAACACACACTTACCAAATTAAATGCAATAGTCTGGAGAACAGATAGAGATTTGCTACTATAATTAAACTGGAAGGTCACAGCCTTCATTTGAAAGCATTTTGTTAACATTAATAAAATTTTCAATAGCTTTATATGTCCAGTGTAGCAGATCAAAGAGCAGTGATTCTGGGGAGTTAGGTGCTCTGGGACCATACATTTTAAGGACAGTTTTGTGGTTAAGGTATGGGCTACAATTCAAAAACCCTGTCATTTCTCCATTCTCCTGCTACAGACTTACCTTGAGACTGTCATAAATGATCTGGCCTCAAGGCCTGAGATATTTCCCAATGGAAAGATGATATTTCTCTGCTTAACAGGTATATTGTGCATCTTGCCTTTAACAATATTGTCGAATCCAAATATCCAAAAATCATGGGTTATTTCTACTTGTCCCACCCACCAAGTGATGAGATTAGAAAAAATATTATTGGGGGAGGGTCTTTTTCTTTGCCATTACATTTTGAATGTAGAGTGTTCATATTTTCAAGGTCTTCTATGTAACTGGGAGAATTAAGTCATATTTTTCAACAGCAGCTTTCTCCTGCATTCTTGTGGATCTGAAAAAAAATGCAACGAGCTTTCCCACAAATTCACATAACTCGAAAGTTTCACAGCAATAACNTGCATTCTTGTGGATCTGAAAAAAAATGCAACGAGCTTTCTCACAAATTCACATAACTCGAAAGTCTTCACAGCAATAACTTCTGTTATTTCCAAAAAGTTCAACTCTTAGCAAGCTGTGTTGGTACTAGCAATGATTATGACTTTGATGAACATATAAGTAAACAGTTGGGATGATAATACTTGGAGTGGCTTGGGCAGTATTTGTTCATTCAAGAATACTAAACGTGGGAAAAGTATAGAGGGTGCTGGCAAAGTCGTTGGTCCCCAAGTTTCTCTTTTTCTCCAAGTTCCACCTTAGTCATTGATGTCCTTATAGTAAAAAGGGTCTCGGTTGGAAGCACAGGCAGATTATGGCTCTGAAGCTTCCACTCTGCAACCAGAGCATATCTACAAAATCTGATGTAATCTCTATGTATTGCCAGATGGAAAAATTGAAGCTCCTCAAAAGTGCACTAGCTACAGATTTCAGGTAAATCTCCAAGTTAACATTCTTAGTGGATGACAGACTGCCTCTCATTAAAAGGAACATTGTATTAATGCTCATTTGAGCATATTACCATCAGCACTAAGCACTGTGATCTGTTACCAAGCACCAACAATATTTATCTTAAAGTCCCTGACAGACCAATGTTGCACATATGGAAACCTCCCACAGCTTCAAAATCAACAGGCTGGTTTATGGCTTAAATCAGCTTCATACATAAACAAACAAACAAAAAACAAAAAAATTTGCAAGAAAAAGGTAATTGGATTCTCCCCAAAATGTGATGCAGATATCAAGGCTGCTACCACAAGGACAAGTAAACTCTATCAGACAGAACCATCCACTGCCAAGAACTTGCATCTATCTTTCCAAACACCCCCCAGCTATTTCAGAAGCTCTTCCTTGATGTTCATTTTAGCCAGTTCCTGCCTCTAGAGTCTTCCTGGAAATTGGGTATATTTGACATATTCCCAAATCTTATACTATCTGGGTTTTGCTCAGAATATGTTCAAGATCCTTGGAGGAAAAAAAAAAAAAATATAAAAAAAAAATAAAAGCGCATTCTTCGTTCTTGGGCTGTCCTTTTGCTTTTCATTTTTCACGGTGTTTGAAAACAAAAGGTTTCATTCACAGACCACAGCAAAAACTCAGGTCATTTTAAACCAGCTAATTTATCCAGTTTACAATTTTTTTTCCCACTTTGATTTTGTCCTGCAGGTGCTCAGTTCATTATTCCATGATCATTTGCACTTGTATGAGCAGAATATTTTAGAGTCTTTTCTTTCACATCTTCTGATCTTTCTTGCAGGCTTCTAGTCTTCTTTCATCTCCTGTCACTCTCTTATCCAAAGTTCTAATCGCAGCTGTAACTGTCTCAAACCTTTCGTCCAGAAAGATCATTGAAGTCTGTAATTTATCACTTCCCTATTATAACTGCAAGAGCAGTTGTAAGCAGAACAATCCTTATCTCGTTGATAGTTACTTTGTCACCTTGTGGCTGCAAATGCCAGAAATGCATTTGGTGCATTAGCTGCAGATGGCATCAAGAAGATTCTGAAGAAATAAATTTTCCGGTTTCTTTACTGTTAATTCTTGGTATTAAAATGCCCAAACAACTTTGTAGTGATTGCACTACATTTTTTATATAGGGAGACATCGTCCTATATATCAGGTTTCATATTTTCCTAGGGAGATTTTTATGGGCTTGGAGCTGATCCAAAATCTGGCTTCTATGATGAACAGCAAGTCTTGCCCTATTAAGCTTCTGTATTAGCACCACTCCCCTTTTATGACCATTGTTCCTCCTATATGTGGCTGTGGGAAAGTTAGACTTCTTGCTAATACCATCAGAGTTTGTAGCTTCTTGGTAGCTTTTTTACTGCAATCCGTGTCTAATCAGAGTGTACCCAAGAAGCTTAGTGGTGTGTTGTAGCAGACTGCAAATTAGCTTGCTTTTCCGTTAAAATACTCTTGTTTTATTCTTTCCTGTCTGTTTATAAAATTGACTGGCTGAACACTCAGGCACTTGTGTTTTGTTTGTCTAAATGATTGATATTTAAATGGCTTAATTGCATTCATTCCACCTTTTTATGGCTGAGCGAATGTTTATTGCACAATTTTTTAAGATGCAAAGAGAGAAAATTCACTTGGAACTCAGGAAAGAATGTTATTAATGTGTGCCAAGTTTCTTTGAATTTCAGAATGGATCTTATTTCTTGAATATATATTATGGCAGCATAAGGTTGTAAGACCTTCATAGACCTGTGAAAGTATCAAATAGTCTAGCTGATTTTGCTAGAGAAGTATGCAGCTTGTATTGAGGCCATGAGGGTAAACCCCGTGCAGATGATGAAGAAATGTAGAGGCACTAGCACGAAAGAAGGATTATATTGCTTTAAGGAATAACCAGAAAGAGAAAGGGGAGGAGGAGAGAAAGAAGGACTTAACACTGCTCTTCAGAATGTCATTAACAGTCCTCCCTATAGGTAATGGTAAACCAAACCAGTTTTCATCAGAGACTCAATAAGATGCAGGTATTTAAAGGTCATCTTTCTCAATAAGTGTGAAAAGGAATTGGAGGGACTTCGATTTACTTGATAACTGTAAGCAGAAAACTACCAATCAAGCTATTCCATATGAATATTACTCCTGATGAATTTAATCTTCATATTGGTTAGTGAACTACTGTGGAGTGATTATAACCTTCTGCAGACATCCATGACTTCAAGGAATGACTGAAAAATCTGACAAGTAATATTTCTGTTCTGGATAGCAAATAGGCCTTGGCCAGGCCCTGTTTGATATTTATGATATATAGTCCCCCATATTACAAGACAGTTTTCTAATATTTCCATTCTGATTTTTCCCTTCTAAATGAATATTTAGAGCATTGTTAACAGCAAAATCATGACTAATAATCTCATTTTCAGTTCAGTCTCATAATTCCTCATAATTAAAGTCCTAAAAAATGTTTATATTCAATTCAATTCTATATATATATATTCAATTCTATATATCTCCTGCAAAACATCCAAAAAGGTTTGTTCCTATCGAGGAAAAAAAACCAAAACCAGCTCTAGACTAGATATAGATTTAGACTCAAAATATCAGTATGTAAAAAGTAAGTAAACACCATTTTCAAACTAAAATCTGTGGATTACACACCTACAGAATATACTTTCCTCCTATGATGATGTATGCTAAGTAGGTTATAATGAGGAAAAATCAAATAATTTCTAAAATAGCCTTTTTTAATCTCTTCCGTAACAGCAATAGAGATGGTAAAAAGGAACAAGTCCAGGGAACACTTTACAGCTGCTGAAGAAATGTCTAACTTCACTTAAAAAAATAAGTGTAGTCTGGGAAAAAGAATACGACCAAAGTTATTCTATTGTAATTAATATTTCACAAAGGTCTGTTATTCCTCTAGGTCATGTGATTCATTGGTTGATGCGGTGACTGAACAATCACTTAGTTATTGCGATTATGTCAAGGTGATCTCATACCGTGTTTTCATTCTTTCTTCTGCAGTGTAGTATCTTTAATGGTTTATTTTCAACATGAACTTACTAATTATCTCAATTGTACAAATAACAGTGGAGGAGAGTAGTAGTGATTTTATTTGGTGCTTAAACCACCTCAAAATCAGTAGTATGAGACGGAAGAAGAGAGATTTCTTTCAGCTTGGCTTACAGACATTGACTGCCTGCTTAAGTTGCATGTCACAGCAAATCATACAGAGAAGGGAAAAAATTAAGGTGAGGCAAAACTGCAATACTGGTAATGATGGAGATAAACTGTGTATGCAGCTGAGCAAACTGATTTCATGAAAGCTGAACAAGGTTTTACAAGTAAACCAATTTCTTTGCACTTTACAAAGTTATAGGCATAGTTTGTAACCTAAGTCAGTGCCATCCTTGACAGCTTAGACCAAAGCTAACTATAAAGAAACAATGAATTCTTGCACCACTTTGTCTATACTCAACTAGAATACCTGATGCATATCATGCAGGGGTACCCACCTCATCTTAGCGTGTGCATGGTTTCACCAGATACACTGAAACTGGGTTTGCATACTTGGTTTTCCTTCCAAGACATATATATATAAGTTTAATGTCATATACTCCACCATAATTCACAAAGGACTTGTCCTTGCATGAACCAAAACCACAAAGTTGCTTTGATAGAAGTCCTTGCTCTTCTTTTCACAGATAATTGCAATTTATTGTTGCCAGAATTTCAAATGTACTCTCAGAAATTTGGATCCTGAAAAATACTACTGTAGTCCTCTCACCTTAAGCAAATTGCATAGATAATCTATTAAATGGAGAACCTATTTTTTCCAAAGCCATTTGTGTCTATGCCACCATCTTTTCTGGTTGCTTCTTTTGTCTGGTATGTCTGGCTCTGAATTATCTGTTCATTTAATATGACTACATCTATCTCCCTATATTTCTTAGTTTATACATATTTGCAATCCATCTTGCTGGTTTTAGTAGCCATTCCAGAAGTATTTTGCTTGGTTTCAGATTAATAGTCCGGTTTTCTGTTATCTTTTTTAATATTTTCTCCCCATCTTCTGTTTTGTTTCATTTTTCATGTTAGCCTATGTGAATAAGATGGAGTAGTTCTATTTCAGGTGTTAGATCAGTCCCAAACTGCCTAAAACACCTATTTCCAGACTATTATTCTTATCTTAAAATCTAGTATACAACACAACGGTTAGGAATACAAATGATACAGGGGCTAAGAAAGGGCGTTGCTACTAAGCAACATAGGGCTATTAAAACTGAGAAATTTTTTTTGCAGCTGGCTTGTCTGTGGTCCAAGGCAAAATGGAACTTCTAAGTACCTGGACTCAGAGTGTCTTTTCCAAGACTGAAGGCTCCTGGGTTACCAATTCACCAAAAGAACAGATGTTACTGGATAGGTGAACTGAGTCTTTCTCACCTTACAAGCAGCCACCCTCTACTCATGGAAGTAAGCCTCAGCAGTGCTAGCACCAGTGCCCCAAAAGACTTGCACCTCAATGTGACCAGATTGCTATGCTGTGCATTGACTAATCCTGGAAAGCCTGTATAAACACAAATTCAAAAGATAGGTGTGAAATTCTTCTATTTAGAAAGCAATCTGCACTAAAGGAATTGCTTTTAGATTGTATTTACTCTGTCAGAGAATCAAAGGAGAGAAATAATTATGTTCTGAAAGGGAGAGAATTCTGACCAACAGTAACATTTTACCAGACTATAAGAAGCAACAGTATGTTGCTATCAATGAGCTGGGCAGAATGACAGAGGCAGAAACATTCTTGACAATACCTTCTAATTCAGACTTGAACTGTTGTGCTGTCACTAGCTGCTTCTGGTCTTCCACCAGCTGGGCCGGTCCCTGGGCGGCATGGCAGCTCCCCGTCGGAGTCCCAGGGGACAGGCAGATTTCCCTAGGATCAGTTTCTAAGGGGCAAGGATCAGGGATACACAGATTCCTTAGTGCCTATCAAAACAGAGAAGTGAGGATAGCCAGTTCCTGTTGGAGTCAACCCAGATCCACCTTTCAGCATCCCAAATACCTTTGTAAATGCAGTATGAACCAACATTGCTCCATTCCCAGTTTGTATCAGTGCAGAGCTGTTACCCTCTTAAGCAATAGGTAAAGCAAGATTGTAGCTAGGAGTATGTTTACGGATTCCAGAAGAGAAACCTGCAATTTTTTTTTTTCTGCAGTTTTTGCCTGTATTTAACTTACTATTTAATTAAATATCTTATACTGTTCCATACTATTTTTTCTTTTTCTTTACCTGAAGCAGAATAACTTCAACACTGAATGGGTAGAAGCTAATGGAGTGAGTTCGTTGTTTCTTCTTTCCTTTTTTTAAATTAAATGCAGACTTCAGCTAAGTGACAAATTGACTGAATGAATTATTGTTTTGCAGTCAGGTCTGGCTTGCCTGGCATACTTACCTCTCAGATGCTTCCAGTAGCTTGAACAAAATGTAAATATTTAGCAGCTCTGCTGCACAAACAGAAACCCTTCACTTGTTTTGTCATGCATCATGTACCCAGCTGTTTCCATGTGGTTAAAAAAAGAATTAATGCACAAGCAAATGGACTGATACACCAACTAAGCTGTAACTTTAGTTGATTTTCCAGCTCTCTTTATTTTGGATATCAGATTAGGAGTCAGATACATAAACAGAGAACTCTGGCTCATAATCCCAAATCCCCTCCTTTCCATTATCTGTACATTGTCCAAGATCAGCCAGGGAAATCTGTACAGGGAAACCTCAATACAGATACAGAACAGTTACCTGGGCTGGTTTTAGACTGAAAGTAATGTAGACCCATCATCATGTGTCTCCTGAGATAATTAGCCACATTATGAGACAAAGTTCATTAGCTAAAGTGCAAATACCTTACAGAGCTGCTATTATTCCTCTGAGACATAAGCTAATATTTCCAAAGCTAAAGTGTAACAGAAGGGGCGATAGTCCAAAGACCTCCTCAGCTATCAAAACATAACACAGCTGGCATGCAACCTCCCTATTGCCCTCTGCAGAACTATTGGCCTAAGAACTGTAGAGTTAAGGTTACAGACTTTGTATAATTAAAGATGTTTAAAATCTGATTGGATAAATCCAGGAGCAATCTTCTATATCTTTGATGGAAGCCAAGACTTGAGCCAGTGACTGGTCCTTCAGAGATCCCCCCCAACCTGATTTTTTTTTATGTTGCTATGGTTCCTGCCACTTATCCCCAGTGCTTCACCGCAGCAATTCCCAAATCCTTCACATAGGCAAAGTGCAGTTGGCGCTTGTGGCCTAAATCAGATCAGATACATGATCTATCTTAAAAAACTCTCCAAGGATACAGACCCTCCCTACAAAACAGCTGTGTTATTATAGACTGTACAATGAGCCAGAAGGCAGAGTAGGACATAGGAACATAGGTCTAGAAAATCTTGAAGCAGATATTGCTGTCAAAGACAACATGTTGTCAAACCACAGCTAACGTTCTTCAGAGAGCTATCTTCATGGCTTTAAGTCAATCTAAAGTTGAATCTTCAGTGAAGTATGGTATACGGAAAACCCTTTTTTATTATTATTTTAAAATGCACTTAAAAGAGGAATACCAATGGCGCTCACAGCTTTTGTTCAAAATTTAAAACAAAGGTTTTAATATAGAATGTAAAATGTCATTTCTTTATGGATGATTTCAATTTTGAAGATTCAGTTATTCAGATAGAAAGCCTTGCACTGAAGGTAGCCAACCTGCTTTAATTTTAACAGGCTTCCCACATCAGAAAGAGCAATCCACACAGCAGCTGAGGTAAAGGGAGTGTCATTTTTGGGCATCTTTCTCAGTCAGAGCACAGATATTCAAAAGCAAGCGGAGTTGATGCTACTTTACACCTGCCGCCCTCCTTATATCTGGAAGTATTCCAGCTCTATGACTGATATTTCTTTTCTTGGGAGTTAATATGAAAAGAGTAGAATTTTTAATTGTTTTTAACAGACTTTGAAATAAAAGTTAAGGTGATACATTCCAGTTTTTACACAATCTCTTTTGCAGTCTCTTTCACCGCATTTCCAAGCAAAGGTACCATAAGCATATCAGATTTCAGATTTCTAACAGAAGTTTAGACACGGTAGAATTGTGTTCATTGTAACCACTGCACAAATGTTTTACTATGTTTACCCCAGAACAATATCTTTTTGAGGGTTTTTAGCTTTGTTTGGAGAATATCCTATGTAAAGAGAGGTCTCACTTAAAGCTACCTACTTTATCATTTGCTCTGCAATAACATCAAACTGTATATTATCACATGAAATAAAATATTTTTCTCACAATTCTTAACTTAAAAATTGTCTAGATAGAAATAAATAACTTTTCTTATGAAAATTTAGGGAGATTTGAACAATTAGTTATCACAGCTGAGATAGTTTTGGTGCAGTGGGGAAACAATGGATATTGTGATCTTTAAATATGGTCTTTGTTTCTTCAACCGAAAAAAAACAACAGATAAAGTCTTCGATAAGGAGAATTTGAAGAAATAATACGAGTAACTGCCTTTCTTCGGTCAAAAGGACTTGTTTCATCAGGTTAGATCCCAGCTAAGGTTTTTTTTTCTGTGTGCAAATTCAGAGACACTCATTTAAATGCTCACACATCTTATCCAGATCCTAAGCCTCACAGAAACTTCCCTGGTGATTCAGAAGCTAAGTTTGATTCTGTAATGAACTGCACCAAAGATTTTTGGCTAATCATGTCAACCCCTGCAGGAAAAATACAAATTAACAAGAGTTCTAACTTCAAAGGTAAAATGTACATACTTTCTCTAGTCTCTGCACACAAATAGAAGTATGAAAGTCTTCATCCAATGAGGAACTAATTCCTTTCAAACAAGATGTAGGCAGATAACTGCAAATTATCTTCTAATGACCTCACAAGACCTGATAGAGGAGATGCTTATGGACGCAGAAGTTTTGGAGAGTTGTGTGATACTCACCGAAGAAAGTAGGCAGTAGAGTAAATTTCAGTCTTGATAAGTCAGTGAGGCTATAAGCAGAAGAAAAAGGCAAAGCTAATATCTGTCCTTCGGGGGAGGATAGTAGTTGTGATCATTTAGAGTACCTGACTTGCTAAAATTATCTCCAGAAATAGTCCCTACAAAAGACCCAGATTTTGCAGGACATAATCAGAGGACCAAAGGGGAAATAAATAAGCTTTTGATACATTTTTATGTATATTAATTTTTTTATATTAACATCATGGTCTCAGAACTATAGGGCAGTGACAAAATTACATCAAACTTCAGAAATTGGTGAAATTTCACAGATTTGCATTGGTCCCTGTGAGACATTGAAAATACACCAACCACAGTAGATAAATTTACTGCTACGTTTGCACTTGTTCCTTTTTTAAGTACAGCTAATACCACAAATACTGCAGGAAAGATGTTAGTTTTGTTTAATGTCTTGACTAGAAGTGATCTTCCACTCTACAAGCTCCAGCCACAAGGCAAAGGTGGACACAACTGTTTATGCAGTTCTGTATGGAGCCATGACTTAAGACAAATGCTTAACAGGACTTAACAGAAGGCCAGCTATGAAAAACCAATTGTGTGGCAAGTACTTACCACCAGTGGAATTCTAGCTAATCACCAGAAAAACAATGCATGGGGGTTTAAGAGTCCACTGTCATTTTTTAATGAAAAAACATGGGGGCTCTGTCTCTCTTCTACATTTCTTCATCATTACATGTAGGTGTACGTAATAAATGAAATTTGGCAGTTAAAAAAATAACTAGTGACACCAGAGATCTACTGCACATTTTAGAAATACACAGCAATATTCTACATACTCAACAAGTTTGTGTTCTGGCAGGAATTTTCCGTGAGGGACTGAATTAACAGCCAGTAACATGCAACTCTGTTCTTTGTTTAATGCATTATAAAGACTACATCTGCCTCCTTCCTATGGGTAAATCCAAAACAATTAAAATGAATGGACTTCTATATCTATTGTCTACTCAATACAACCCAAGGAATTTTAATATTGACTTTCATCCCTGAAAATTTTCAATGTGACTATTTAATTATTGCCTGCCTAGTCCTTCTCTGAATAGTCCACTAAGTAATAACAATTTGGGAAAACCTATGCAGCTTGTATTGCAAAAGGCCAAAGACCATCCAAATAACTGTAGCTAATAGTACATAAAGGCACAAAAATTATCAGAATGGGTGTAGAAGAAAAAAAACAATTAAAATAGAGAGATTTCCTTATGTACTAAGACCCAATAGTAAACAGACTCATCTTCCTACCAAATGGAAACTGAAATAGAGACAAACATTGCTAGCTTTACCTAGCTAGATTTAAGAGACATGTTCTTTGCCATGTACAGAAATATATGGAGCTAGAACTATCCCGCTGGAGAAGAGCCTGGAGGAAAGCTGCTGCATCTGGTTCTTACACATTCCGTTTGACCTATTCTTTCAATGGCTTTGAATTTCCTGCCCCACTCCTGGATAACTATCCATTCATTGAAAGAGAGTAAGAAACCCATTATATTATCTGGTAATTTATATTACAAATAGTAATTTGCATAATAGGCCCCTAAAACTCTGAATGGCCATCTAATGGAAATTGTACAGATCAAAATAAATCCCTAAAAACTATGTAGGGTTATGCAGATTTTTGCATAATAGTAGGCTTAACATATGTATATGCCACAGTCACAGAGACGACTGCAGCACAGCACAGCAATGAATTGTATGGTATTCCAGCCAGTATGGGTTACCTTACCTTACTCCTGTGACTGTACCATAGGTACCCTGAAGTAGCATCTATCTAGACTCTTTCCTCAAGGATGGTTTACCACAATTAAAGTCAGAAAAATCAACAGAAAATTGCATTTCAGATAACTGAAATGCTCCATGAAAAATACCTACTTTTAAAATATCTATTTTTCCCCTTCAAAATATTTCAGATTAGACCCTCTGCTGAGTGATGAGAGTCACAGCTAGATATATCCTACATTCATTCTGTACTGTCACTTAGATTGCTTACTTGTGCCAGAGGCATGACACCCTCCCTTTTAGTGAAGGGAGACAATACATCTCGGCACTCCCTTGGTCACTGAGCAGACAGGAGATGAAATGCAGCTCTGGACCATGCCCACTAAAGAGAAAAAGAGCAAGAAACCCACCAAGAAAAACACACAGTTCAGTGATGTTAGAGAATCCAAGTATTTCCATTGGCTAACAATATCTGGGTGTTCTAGTTCTCACCCTCAAATTCCTTAGTTTTCTCTAAACATCAGAAGGCCCATCTTGTACTCCCAATCATTTTAGATAAATGAGTTTGCCAACTCCTTGTAATGACTTACACAACTCAAGACCCTGCGTTAAGAAAACAGTATATGACAATAAGTGAAGCAGCCAACAGTCTTTCACATTCAGTATGCCACACTGTTATCCGAAAAATTCAGTAATCCTAAATTCTAGGACAACACTGGGTATTCATTAGGGTTCCTTGGACTCCCTATCATAATTTCATTGCCTAAAAGCTCACAGGTAGACAAATTTTACAGGTCACAGACAATGCTGCAGTTGTGAAACTATTATTTGTGTGTATATTCCTCTTTGCCAGTTAGATAATGGAACCTTGGTCACCTAGAGCCGCATCAGAATATTTTATGTATCCTTATGTCCTCAGTCATGAAACACTGACTTTTCTTTGACAATTTAGAGGATAAGCACTCTGCATTATGCACCACCAAGACTGTAATCTTCATATTGACTCCAGAAGGAATTTGACTGTGTATAGATCTATATCTATACACACACAATATCTGTCAGAATACAAATATTCTGATACCACCATTGTAAAGCAAGTGAAATTAACTCTGGAGCTGGTGGGCTGATAAATAAATATGACCTCTGCTTTTCTAGTCTATGGTATGGAACATATTTAAAAGATTTAGCCATCTTAACCAGTTTGCTAATCAGCTTCTTTTTGTGTTATGCTATTAATCCACTTAATTTTATCTTGTTTTGCATATTTAATTTGTGTTGTTTGCTCATATCATTTTTGGTAACAAAATATACAGAACAGGAAACCTACATATTTGGACTTTTCTACCTTGATAACAAGGTTTAGATCTAAAGAGTCACACGGAAGGTGGATGTTCAAGTTTGTGAGACACTTAGTGTTGTCTCTATAATATAATCCTTGTCTCACATAATACATTTTTTGCCCTAGATATGGCTAGAAAGCCATCTGATCCCTCCTCCTAATTTTTGAGAAGTGACTACAACTACATGTCCACAGAAACCTGCACTTCCCATGGTTTGCTCTCCTCTCAAAGTAGATTGGAGCCAGCTGCCTCAGGTGCTCCTCTCTGAATCATCTCCGTTCAATACTCCCACAAGCAACTTGCTGGCAACTCCACACCATGTCCTCATACCAGGGCTACCTGCACCTAGTTGGAGGCTCTGTGCTGTCAGGCTTCCAAAGTTTATGCAGAGAGCCACTGTAACCAGCCAGAGCTCCTGAGTGGCCTCTTTATTTTTAGCAACTCCAGTATCTTCACTTCTCCAACATGGTTATAAGGAGGTGACGCACTTGAAGCTATTGCCTTAATGTTAAGCTCAACTTTTTTTTTTTTTCCCCTAGTTGCCCATATTCAACTCAGTAAATACATTTAAATAAGAAAGATATACATATATACAGAGAATTTGCATGACACAGTTTATAACTAAAATTATTACATAGAGCAACTCCACATCTGTGAGATCCTCTCAAAATATACCCCCAGAGCTGGAGACTTGTTCAATACAAAGCAGTTAGCCTGTGTCCCTTCTTTGCTTTGATTAGTTCCTTTTCATACCAGAAGAACATGAGACAATACAGGAGCTGCTGCAAGTCTGATCCCACCACCTGTTTCCCCCAGTCCACTGGTCTCATTATGATAGGAGCAAAGCAGAGGGGATAGATCCAACAGTTTGGCACTGCTGTAATTCCTCCCACAGAAGGTCCCCATTTCACATCAGAAAACTCAAAGGAACAGGATGAGGCCAAGATATTGCATACACTATGCTTTTTAAAACTCTGATTACTAGGTGATTACTAGGAATGTCTTTTTGTCCTTAAAAAAAAAAAAAAAGTAGCCAGGTTAAATTTTATGTAAATAGATCTGGGATTCATATAAACATCTCTGATCACATTAAGACAGCCAGCTATGTCATTTAATTGTAGGCCAGTTTCAAACTCCTGCTAATAAAACTGTGTCTTCCAACAGTTTCTAAGCCAGTAGAGAAAAGGAGACAAAATACTTAACAAAACAATGGCAGAAGGTGTTCCCTTATATCCTTCACTGATTTCAATGTCAGCTCTCAGAAAGGCAGAACTGGGAGGGGAACCCTTGAGTCATTCAATTCCCTGGTCTTCATCAATCCCTGAGCACTTCATATGAAATAATTTAATGATTAGACTTCCGATTAGATTTTTCAAAAAGTGATTATGTTAATTACCTCTGGAAGTTAATTTTCCTGCATAATTAATGTCTCATTGAAATCCATAATGTAGCTATTTAAGAAATATTGGACTATATCCACCAACATCTTTCAAACTCCTGTTCAGTTTCTTGCTTTCTAATCAAACAGAGTTTTAATTAGGTCTCAGTGAATCTATGTGATAGAAATAGGGAAAACTAATGCAAAGTTAGTCTTTTTTCTTTTTCACTATTGTAAATTATGAATGGGTACTCATTGGAAATTCAGCAGCTCAGTCAGCTTGCAAGCAATTACAAACAATTCTCACCATGTAGGGTGATAGCATAGAACTGCATCAAATAAATTATTTAAAAATCTTTTTAAAGTTTATTATTGTCAGTGAGAGTCGAGCAAGATCGCTTCTACCATCAGCACCTCAGAAACAGAACTATTTCACTTAGGATTTCTCACTCTATGCTTCCCCTGCTTTTGCTGAAATCCGGGGGAATGGCTTTGTATTTAGATTTGACTCTTTAAAAGAAAAGATGCTCATTAATAGTATTTTGGTAAATATATCATATATATGAAATGAGAAAGAAGGCTGGTAAAATAAAGCTAACACATGGACTCTGAAGGTATTTTTCACTAGTTGGATTTGAGAGTTTAAATCACAAATCCACATCCCTAACAACTTTAATGAACCTATGACATCAACCGTGTGGCTCCTTTCCACTCCCCATGAGTGTATATGACACAAATGGCAGTACAGCCTCAGGCATTCACAGTGTGCAGCAGAACCCATGTTGGAGGGATTTTTCATCTCTCATTCATTACAGGTATAAACTGCAGAAGACTCAGTGCTATCACCAACACTAAATCAGGTCAGCCGAGGTTTGATCTAGTTGACTTTTGAAATCCTCCTCCACCCCTACTAGTAAAAAAGCTTTTCTTATGGCCAGTCATCAAAGCTCAAAATACACAGTCTGTGGCTGTTGTTTTTCTATCATCTGCTACAACTGAAAAAGTTTGACTTCATCACCTCTGCCATTCAGAGAGGTGCAAGCTACTATCAGCTTCTTAGCCTCTTCCACTTCATGCTAAGCTAGCCCAGCTTCCTACTGTCTCCTCATGGGTCATGAGCTTGAGGTCCCTGATATCCTGGTCCCTCTTTGGATATCCTGTCTGGAACTTGTCTTATTTCTCAATGTCCCTTTCTAACGAAGACCCAAATTAGACAATCTTCACATACAGTCTCAACAGTGCCTGCGAAAGGTAATGGTAACTTCTCCTTATGCAGCCCAGCATATTTTGTTTTATTTAGAAACATAGAATTACCTAGGTTGGAAGGGATCTTTGAGATCATCTTGTCCAACCATCAACCTAACTCTGATAAAAACCATCACTAACCCATGTCTCTAAGCATTCTGTTAACCCGCCTTTTAAATACCTCCAGGGATAGTGCCTCAACCACTTCCTCAGGAAGCACATTCCAAGCCTTAATAAACCTTTTGGTGTAAAAATCTTTCCTGATATCCAATCTGAACCTCTCCTGGCTCAACTTAGTGCCATTTCCTCTTGTCCTATCACCTGTGACTTGGGAAAAGAGACAGACCCCCACCTCTCTACAACCTCCTTTCAGGTAGCTGTCGAGAGCAAAGAGGTCTCCCCTCAACCTCCTCTTCTCCAGGCTGAACAACCCCAGTTCCCTCAGCCTCTCCACATAAGACTTATTATCCGGACGACTCATCAGCTTCATTGCCCTTCTCTGGACCTGCTCCAGCCCCTCTGTCTTTTTTGTGACAAGGGGCCCAAAACTGGACACAGTACTTGAGGTGGGGCTTCATTAGTGCAAAGCAGAGTGGGATGATGACCTCCCAGTCCTACCCTCCACGCTGTTCCTGATACAGGCAAGGACGTTGCTGGCCTTCTTGGCCACCTGGGTACACTGCTGACTCATGTTCAGCTGGCAGTCAACCAACACGCCCAGGTCCTTTTCTGCCAGGCAGCTCTCCAGCCACTCCTCCCCAAGCCTGTAGCGCTGCCTGGAGCTGTTCTGACCAAAATGCAGGACTCAGAATTTGGCCTTACTGATACTCATACAATTGGCCTTAGCCCAATTTTCCAACCTGCCCAAATCCCTTTGTTGAGCCTCCCTACCCTCAAGCAGATCAACACTCCCACCCAACTTAGTGAGGGTGCACTCCAAATCAATGATAAAGATGTTAAAGAGAACTGGTCCCCATACTGAGCCCTTGGGGATACCACTTGTTATTGGCCATAACTGGATTTAACTCCACTCACCACCATTCTCTGGGCCCAGCCCTCCAGCCAAATTTAACACAGTGGAGAGCACTATTATCCAAGCCACGAACAGCTAGTTTCTTCAGGAGAATACTGCAGGATATTATCAAATGTCTTACTAAAGTCCAAGTAAACAACATCCACAGCCTCTTCATCATCCACCAAGCAGGTCACTTTGTCATAGAAGAAAATCAGGTTTGTCAAGCAGGACCTGCCTCTCATGAATCCATGTTGGCTGGGCTTGATCACCTGAACGTCCTTCATGAGTTGCATTATAGCACTCAGGATGATTGGTTTCATGACCTTCCCAGGCACCACAGTCAGACTGACAGACCTGTAGTTCCCTAGATCGTGTTCCAACCCTTTTTGTGGATGGGCATCACATTTGCTAGATGCCAGTCAGATGGGACCTCCCCAGTTTGCCAGGGCTGCTGGTAAGTGATAGAAAGCAGCTCAGTGAGCACTTTTGCCAGCTCCCTCAGTACCCTCAGGTGGATCCCATCTGGCCCCATAGACTTGATTGTATCCAGGTGTTGGAGCAGGCCACTCGCCAACCCCCTTTGGATTACAGGGGCTTCATTCTGCTCCCTGCCCTTTTCTGCTAGCTCAGGTGTCTGGGAACTTAGGGAACAGCCTACTCTATTACTAAAGACTGAGGCAAAGAAGGCATTAAGTACGCCAGCCTTCTCCTCATCCTTTGCACTCTGTTACCTCCTGCATCCAACAAAGGATGGAGATTCTCTCAACTTCTCCTCTTGTTGCTAATATACTTATAAAAATTATTGGTTTATTGTTTGCATTGAGAAAGCACTACAGACTTAAAAGAGTTGGAGCCTTTTGAGTCAGTGGTGACTGTGGAAGAAGATGGTGAAAATCTGATTTGTTGCAAATCAGAAAATTTAATTCATTTGGACTTCCGAATATTGGGTTGGAGAGTTCTGGTTCTTAGCAATTTATACAGCTGTTTCATCAAATATTTAACAGTATTATTTCCTCTTGCTACCCAGAATTATTTCCTTTTGTATCAGAATTAGCTTTATTTAATCTTTAAGATACTGCTAAGTAACAACAGAAATCTAGGATGAGAAATACGCTAGCTATTGATACTGAAAGATTTTTTTTTTCCTTTTGCTGTTCTGATCCTTTTAATTTAAAAAGATAGCTTCTACCCCGTTATATCAGGCAGAGTCATTACCTTATGTCACAGAGAAGACATAAACATCACTTTCACACAGTTATTCCATTGGCTTTTTGTTTCTTTGCTTCCTCATCTCCTTCTTTTGCCATTTTCTAGACTGAGCATCACTTTGTCCAAAAACAGGTGATCACTGTGTAGGCACAGAAATAACACAACTGGTTCTGAGTGCACTCCTGCAGCTTTTTCTACAGATCAAACAGGATCTTTAGTAAAACTTTGTGGATAGATGTAGCTTTTTGAGGTCCCTGTGACTGAAATTTTTCTCAATCTGAATATTTCCTCAAACTGAGTATTCCTCAATCTTTCAAAATAAAGTCTTCACCATGACCTTTGATGCCTCACAAGAACCTCTCCTCCAGAAAGACCTGAATAGCTAAAGGCCATGACACCAGGGCTGAATTCTCCCTCTCCCAGGACAGCTATCTATGTGTGCCCTTACATGAGCAAGCAAACACCCTGCGCGTGGGGAACAGCACGTGTGAGCATACTTCTGTTGCTTCTGCAATAGCAAATTATACACGTAGAGTAGAGCTCATTTTCCACTTCCAAAAGCAGTACAATAGATCACCTTATTATTCTGCCACAAATTGAGTATAGTTTTCACTGTGATTCCTCAAAATGCAGACAGTCTCTTTCACTCGCAAATGAAACAGCACACAATGCCTGCCAGAGCAAATACTCCCACATAGTAGTGTAATGCTTCAGTAAGTTGAAGGAAGAAGCTTGCCAGCATTTCCGAGTTGTCATTAAGCTAAATGAAAAACGTAGAGACGCTTCTTTAGCAGGCTGTTGGTCTTTGAATACCAAATATTTTCTCCTCCTAAAAGTTTCCTTTTCCTCACTAGAAGCACAAGTGGACATTTGGCAGCTTCACCTTTGGATGTGATGCATTTCAGGTTTCTGCTCACTCTACTTCAGGTCTCTGGTGGCACAGAAGGACAGAAGCTTGGTCCACAAACTCCTCAGCCACTCTCAGCTGCTCATGCATCCCTTCTGAGAATTCCAATTGAGCATATGAACAGGCTACAGCAAGACTACCTGACTGTTATGCAGCACATTTCTTTAGTGCTGGGATAAGGCATGTGCTAGGGGAATAGCTGCAGTAGTACTCTGGCAACAACCAGCTGGCTGGTGCACATACAGTATGTGCACCTAGCCCTAAAGACTGTATTTTCTGGGCCCCAAGATACTTTAAATTATGCCAGATGATGAACTGGCAATCAGATGGCTTCCAGAACAGGAAGGTGAAAATAGCTTCTCTGCTCCATGTGTTCACACACATCACAGCAGAAAACGTGGCCTTGGTTTTGGGTTATTTTCTAGTGCCATCCTTCCTAATCCAGCAACCTCCAGCTCCTACTTCCAGCTGGAGGTATCCCATTAACCATAGCTGCTCTCTGCTTTCAGTCTTTTAAAGAGATTGTTACACAACATCTGATCTCACATCCCTCTTTGTGGGAGGATTGCAAAGCTGTCCTGTGCACTAGGAGGAGATGGAGATGAACCTGTCAACTCAGCAACAGCTTGCAGCTGCAGGTAACCAGTCAACAGTCCTCCGGAAAGAGGGAGAAAAAAAGGGCAGTATCCAGGCCACATCTTACTATTGTGTATTAGGTTTAACAGGGAGGTGGAAAACAGACAAAACACCTCTGTCCATGGGGTGAGGGAGAGTCCCCTTCACAGGGGCTGTGGAGGTCAGCCCAAGAATGGTGGTACTGTACATCTTTGCCCTGCACAGATTTTTAAAATCGGCTCCCTGACAGTGGTGCTGTGCTGCTCTTTCCCCTCTCGCTGCTTGCTTGTCACTCTCCTCATCCCCATCCCAACACCTCAGTCCTGCATTTGCTTGTTGACTGCATTTTTATAGTCAAATAGTATCATTTCAAGGCATTGGCTGCATCTCTAAGTCACAATTTGTAACTGTATTTCCAAATTTTTGGGTAGCTTTTAATTGCAAACCATCCGTATGCAATTGTTGGTGTTAAGAAACAAACAGCATCTGTCCTTGTTGCCAGCTTATTTACTTTCAAACACAGAAAAGTATGTCCAACATTTCAAGGGCCAAGTCAGACTGCAATAGATCTTATTTTGGAGTAGAATTATTTCTGTGGATTAGGTGAGCAGAACTCAGGTCCTGGACATTAATGTTTTAGAAATGGCTACCCATAACAAACTGTCAGTGTCCTGAACAAAACCATATGTCACAAAACAACATGTCTAACATCTAGGGATGCTCATCTTGCTTATCCCCACCATTTTTACTTCTTGCTTATCCACCTCTCAGATATGCTCTTCTAAGTCCTTTCCACCTCATTTTCCAAATATTCCCATTGTAAAAAAGTAGTCATGTTTTTCTTCTAATTCAAAGAGAAATATATGGTACATCAAAGCCTTACTTTCATTACAATGGCATTTTCATACATAAAGTAATAAGTGTGTCTGTGTCTTTACACACAAGTACAGACAGAAAGAGAGATGCCTCTCTCTCTTTCCTCTCCTCACTATATGCAATTCTCATTCATGTATGCTCAACAGAATGAAGCACGTTTCAAGTCATTGTAATATAGCTCTTCTTTCTATCTTTATAGCAGCACATTCTTTTTATTTGGTATTAATACCTCTAGAGGCTTTAAACAAAATCCATCATGTGTAAGTCAGTAAAAGGACGACAAAATGAAAATATGTAAATAAAACAGGATAATTTATTTATTGCCAGAGCATGCCAGCTGTTGAGAATAACCTGTTGCCCCTTCAAGCTAACTGACTTCACAGTAATCTAGAAAAAAAATCCAAGTGCCAAGCGATTCACTCTGGGAGTGAACGTTTATGTCAAGATAGGCATATTATCACCTAGGCAAGTGAAAAATGCCTTTGGCATGTGGCAGTGAGAAGTACACAGGCCAGCAAAAAAAGGTCTTTAAATTAAAACTAAGGACTCTATTAGGTTTTTTAATAGATTTTTAAATGGACTACAATTAAGGCACTCCAGCCAGGAAGGTCCATCGTAAGTAGTTTTTTTATTAATCCTAGTGGCAGGAGTAGTTCGATATTGCACTGTGAGTTTCACGACAGTGTTATATAAAGGAATTATTGATTATGACTGCTAAAAGTCACCTAATGTAATTATCTTACTGCTGCCTTTCAGGATACCTCAGACCACAACTAAAGATTCCTCATTAAAAATGGATAACGTATGGGAGGATTTCTTATCTCTACTTTTTCTCCATGTGGAATTCTTCAAGATTATTTTGCACTTATGTCATCCTCTGCCTTCTGAGTCAAGCTCCCTATAGCTGTCTTTTGAGCATCTAGCCTCAAAGTCTTACGGTTCTTGCTCCTTGAGGTATCCTGGTGCACTTCTACCACAGGCTTATCTGTACAATGAATCTGGCTGTACTGAAGCATACCAGAGGTGCCTGGTACATTTTCTGAGCCTACTGAGGAGACCACAGTGGCTATGTATTGACTATGGCCAAGAGAAAACTGAGGAGTCTAGAAGTCCAGAGCTTCAAGGCTACTACAGCAATCCACAACCAATGGGGGAGGGAGGGGAAATCAGCCTACAAAAAGCTATCTCCTCACACAAGACTCCTTTCCTTACAGTCTTAGGTTTGTCCAGTGAAGGATTTTGCTACATTTGGATACAGCAGTCTTTGATAAACAGGTACAATTCTTCAGTCCATTCTGATTCAACTGTCTGAGGGTCTTATATTATTACTATGCCAAAAAGACTCCCTTGCAGGCCATGCCGCACAACAGGGCTTTCTTAAGTCAAGAGCTTACAAATTCTTAAGTCAAGAGCTTGGGTGAGCTATCTAATCATTAATGTTCTGGGGACCATACAATCACTTAGATTTTCTACTTTAAGTTCTCGCTGCTGACCACCCAGGATTTTGTGATTTACAGGGATGCCACTGAAGAGTCTGTAAAATAATCAAGGGTCTTGATTGCAAGAATCATTTTGTTTGCTCATGCTCGTTCTCGCTCTTATACTCTATCTGGCTCTGGCACATTTCACTCCACATAGGCATATATGGCACATATCTGCTGAGTCCTTCTAAGAACTAGTCACTTATCTTACCTAACTTTCCATTTCAAAAAGTTATGAACTTGCATTTACAATTCCGTATCTAGGGAAAGACTGAATGAAGATGGCTCAGCAGGCTGCAAATTACACTTCCCATCTCTAGCAAAGCTCCTTTTTGCTGCAGGGAAAATAATTTCCTAGGAAGATAGGAGGTATACCAGCATTGCCTTCCCTTAAGGCAGTGCGCAGGAAACAAACACTGCCAGTTGCTGCTCTGAGCTCTGCATGCTCTCCATGGGCAATAATGGTTGCAGGGAAATACAGGCTTCTGAACTGCAGTTTAACAGGAACTACCAGCATCTGAAATTAAAAATAACTAAAAAAAAATCTAAAAAAATGTGTTGTTGTTGTTGCTATTAGTAGCAGTAGTAATATTATTATTATTAATACTATCATTATTATTTTTAAAATAACCTCTTTCTGGCCCTCTATGACCTAAAACATTGGTCCCAGTTCCCAGCTGCAGTCATACTGAGCTGAGCAAAACACAGGTCCAAGAATAGGGCACAGTAAGCAATCTTAGCCCTTGAAAAAGGGAAACAGGGCAAAAGTGGGTGTCATCTTAAAAAGAAACACCGTAAGGACCACTTTGTTTTGTACCAGTCCTCAGAGGCTTGCTCTGTCAGCAAGTTCCCGTGGGAATACTATCTAACCTCCTTTCCTGTCTCTTCCCATCTAATCAACCCTAAAATTTATAAGCAGACTGAGTCCTTAAATAGGTCATCCAGCCAGTTTTGTAGCTAATTTATAGGAGTTAGGGAAGTTTCCGTACTGTCTTCTCCCTAACTTGACCTAGCATTTGCATTCTCACTTAGCTAATGCAATTTGAAGTAAAACCATACCTTTTTCTTGCCCTGTTACAGAAGTACCTCTGCAGTTGCTTTCCTGTCTTCTCTTCAGTTCGAAGTATAAGTGACAGCTGCATAACCGAGGTTAAAGAAAAGCCAGCAGGTCTGATTCATTGGTGGGAATTATGAACTAATGGGCAGAGAAGAGGGAATCAGTGCAATTGAAGTGAGAGCTCTGGTGCTGTCTATTCCCCTCTAAAAAGAAGAAGAGAGGGAGGTCAGGCAGAAGAACTCATTTTAGGATACTGGAATAGGATAAGATTTTGTGACAGATGGTTTGCTACTTTGCTCTATAACAGCAATAGTTCTGCTGCCCTTGGCATTCTGAAAATAGGGATCATGAGGCTGAAAGATAAGCAGAAAAGAAACAATGCTCAAGGAGGGGAAAAATGAGAAATAATGGGGTAAAGAAGGTGAAAGACAGAAATTGGTTTGGTGGTTTACATTATGTATTTTTTATTACAAAGTTTATTCCTGCGTTACATGTGCTGGCACTTTTGAAGTTAATTTGTTATTTTCAGGATTGTTATTTCTTCTACAATAATGTTCAAGCTTTAGCTTATGAATCTGGTATTAACTCATGATTATTCAAATTGTGCACTAAGAAACTGGTGCTAAAGTCTTCCATTTTTACCATTTTAGATTTTTTTATCTATTTCCAAATGCAACATAATGAAAAGCAAAGAAGGGTATTCAAATGGGTCTGGGAGGTCATATTCTGTTCAGCAGAGCCCTCTGTGTGGAGATTGTGCAAGACAATCTGGCTGTTAAACATTCTGCT
This sequence comes from Thinocorus orbignyianus, assembly GCA_013400375.1. Lineage (NCBI taxonomy): Eukaryota > Metazoa > Chordata > Aves > Ciconiiformes > Thinocoridae > Thinocorus > Thinocorus orbignyianus. The sequence continues at coordinate 334,851 of VXBW01000145.1, forward strand.
GCTGAATCTGTAATTATATCATTATCTAGCTGCTAAACCATGGTGGATTTTAAGGGCTTTTACTATTTTCTGCCTGCTCTTATCTGAAGTTGCTTCCTGGATGATAAAATACCTGAACATATTATGCATGGAGCTTCCTGTTGACTTTTGTGAGTTTTTGACTCTTAAAAAAGGGCACTGAAACTACAACTCTTCAAATCCATATAAGTCTTATGAGCAGCACAGATAAACAGCAAACAAATTAGATCCGCTGTGAACCTAACCTAACACCACACCCCAGTGCTCATTGCAATTGGAAAACCCTGCTCTTTGGTCAGTTATAGTCCTGCAGCCTCTAGGAAATTCTCCCACCTTTTCTTTCTATGTTACATTCTGGACAGTATGAAAGGCAAATTCCTTTAGGTGCCAGGTTACAGTTGTCTCTTCACTAATGAAAATCAGCAGTTGTCACAGAAACTGTACTCGGCTCCCACTCAGCCACAGAAAGCAGCAGATTACATATCAACTCTGAGCATTGCCTATGGCACCCTCGTGTTCTGAGCAGGGAATAAAATGCCCTTTAGGGACAATGCCTGTCTATTGCCGTTTATGGCATTTCATGTAAAGCTGGTGGACACTTAACCATAATATATGTGACTGCAGACCAAAGTGGCCCCGAAGGACAGGTAATGGCATTTTTTGCTAATTACCAGGTACATCTGGCATTCATCTTCTTTCGGTCACTCAGCATGTCACTGAGTGAAATTTGATATGGTTAATAGTGTTTAAATGGAAGCTGAAAGGATGATGTTGTGGAAATTACACTTATCCATAGCTATTGGCAACAAGATCACTTTTGTGACAAAAGCACCAGCGTGCCTTCAAGAAGACTTATCCTCTTCAACAAATATAGAAAAAAGATTTATTTTTTCACTAGATTTCATAGAGCACTAAACATACAGCTGAGAACATTTCTCTAAATAGTGTGATAATCCCAGTCATTTGCTAATCAGCTGCACCTTATATCACTTAATTTAAAAAGAAAAATACGTTTCTTCTTGTGGGGCTCTAGTTTTCTCTACATTCTGGGAGACACAGATGACCCATATCTAGAGAGAGGTGACAGCAGTGGCCACGTAGCAGGAATGCTAGGAGTTGGCAATGGTTGAAATGGCCAGTTAGTCTACACTGGCTCCAGAATGATCCTATTCTAATATGTCACTATTGCAGAGTTTGGTGAGACAGTGAAATTCTCAGTCTGTAACCTTGCAAGGCAAACTTAATTTTACTGAGCACCAGGAGAAAGAAATCTGCTTTGGGAAATACTTGCTATGTCTCAGTTTTTCATTCTAAAGCTACCATGACACATGGAAAATGCTGACATTTTGTTCTCATCTGCATGACACAGTTCCAAAGGCAGGTTACAGAAGCACTCTATAGTAAAGCTGTTAGTGCAAGTAATTACTCGTAGACGATAAAATCTCTATTCTTTCACTATACATTGAGAAATGACCATTAAAAAGCTCAGAAGATTCAGAAAGTAAAATGTATTAATAGGAACATAATTAAGTACTTATTGCTTTTGTCATTTAAAACAAGTTAACAAGATGGCAAGAAAAAAATCTCAGAAAAAACCTCTCAATGAGCTATTTAGATTTAATTAATATACAGTAACTTGCTCATTAAAGCTAAGTTAAATGTTTATTTGAGACAAATAGTAACCTCTTTTGTATTACAGTTTCTATTTTCCATAGCTGGCAGAGCAACAAATTACACTTCTGAAAGCTAGCAACCAAAATGTTTTAGAAGTTTATTCTCTCTGATCACCTCTGTGGTGAAGAAAATGAGAGTAAATTGGGTTGTATTACCCCAAAGCAGCATAACAAGCAAATTATTTAAACAAGAAGAAATCCCATCAGTGTCAAGTTAGGTAAGTTTGGGAAATAGCCAGTCTCTGCAGCAGAAGCCTTTGTGACCCGTGGAGCATCCCAGCAGATTATTCACAAGGAAATAAGCACAGCCTCTAATGGAGCTTCCAGTCCTATCAACCCTGACAGAAACTTAGCAGGGAGAAAAATTCAAATCGGAGGCAATGAGAAAGTGGGATGTGATGCAGGGCACAATGAAAAGGTTGTATTATTCAGCCATGAGGACTTCAGACACACATTTCTTCCCCATCTCACCAGATTTCCTCTCAAGGGAATATTTCTTTAAAAAGCACCCTAGACGGATCCTCATAGATAGGTTTGTACCTTATTTCCTTTCTCAGGCTTTATGACGGCAAGGAAAGAAATAACCTAGAGTACAGAAGCCAAAGGGTTTTCCTGGAGAGAAGAGATTTTAAATTTTTTTAATTTGTGACTCCCTGAACATTTTCCACAGAGGCTGACTTCATGAGAACTGTTCCTTGTACTTAGGAGCCTGATTTTCTCAATCACATTTCAAGAACCCATTGAAAGTAGCTCATATACCCCTTAACTAAAAGACACTGCTCTACAATAAACTAATATGTAATAAATATATACACAGGAGAGTAACTAGTAAAATGCCAGTTTTTCTTCTTTAGCTCCACCCAGCATAGCATCTGCCAAGAGCAGCTTTGTTTAAAAGTTTGTAACTATAAGGCCAGTTCTTACCTTGGGAAAAGCCTGTGCTGCACAATTTTTGCCTGAAAGTCCTTCTGGTGTTCCTACAGCAGCAATTTATTCTGGAGCTTATTTACTTTTCATTGTCATCTTCCTGTAAGTATTACCAAATATTGCATTATTTAGATCTTTATATTTTTACAGATGTATTTTAGAGAAGCTATTTTACAGATAGCTTCTCTATCAGCCTCTGAGCTAAAAGCTGATAAAAACAGTGCTGGTGCCTAAATTCCGGTCAATATTTAGAACTTCTGCTAGTAAAGTTAACAAGAAGTGATTTATTTATGTTTCTATATCAGAAATGTAGATGCGTTAATACTGGAAAATAAACCCTTCATTAATGTAGCTTTTATTTGTGGAATTATTATGATTTATACTCAAAAAACCTGATATCCCTCCTTGACATGTTTTGCATCTTTTACAGGAAAGTTTCCAGATGTAAGAATTCCAGCCAGTTGTACCAAACTTAGACAAGATATGCATTTACTGGTTCACTCTTGGTGATGTATGTTTACCTCTTTTAGCATAGGAGCACGAAGAGCTATCATGATTATGTTAAGGACATAGGCAGACCATGGGTGAGGTTGTTATTTTTTCCTAAATTTGTGGGGATTTTTTAAAATAAACATCTTTCTGTAGTTCAGATTTTGAGCTCATACCGAAAGTAGACATAACAAAATTCCAAGACTGCTTTTTTTTTCCTACCTCCACCAAAGTATGGCAAATGGTATGAACAGATGCATTTTGATGTGATTGCCAAACAAATTTTGACATTAGTATGCTTCTGACAGTATGCTTGGCTGACTATTTGAATCAGGCTACTGGCACATTGTATGCCAACACAAAGTATGATAGATTTTGGCTGGTAGTGGTTAAACACCACATGTGCGGAAGGGAGGAGAGGACGTAGCCAACAACAGTCCCCAGGTCCCCCCAAGTCACTCAAAATAAAGATTCACACTCTCAGCCTGAGCTCGTATCATCCCTCTACTCCTAACTTGGAAGATGCCCCCATGCTCCCCTGGGTTTACCTGAACTCCAGACTGGCCTTGGAAGAAAACCCTGGAGAAATCCCTCTGTGTATCAGCCCCATGCACACTGACCCCAGCAACCCCCTTTCAGCCAGCAGCTGGATTAACAGCCATGAGGATGACACATCGCTGCTCCTGCTGTGTCCCTGGGAGGGATGGCCTTGAAGAAGCCACAGTCAGATCGAGCAGCCATAGCTTCTCCTTCCACAGAGCTACATTCTGTTTATTGCAGACCACTGGTTGCACCTTGAAAAAGAGCTGAGGCAACTGGCACAGCGGTACATAAACAGATGTGTAGCTGTTCCACAATATTAAGCTTCACTAGTATGACTGTGGGTCCATATTTCTGTAATTTGCCAGAAACCAATTGTTTCTTTCATTTCACAACTCCTTTGATTTCCTTGACAGACACCTGATTTGTAGGAACAAACCTAAGGTACATGTATATGTACTCCATTTTCTTTTGACTGTCAGTAAAACACTGAGCACCCCATGGGCATGTGGTGGCCTGAGGAGCTCTGTGGAAATAGTATCTTAAAAAAAAAAAAAAAAAAAAGTCCTATGGAAATGCTTAATTACATCTGCAGATGACACAATATAATTAGCAGCATCGTAGATCCCAAGTACAGGATCTAAGTATAGCTTTTTTGGGGAAAAAACCTTTCTCATTGACAAAAAAAGTCACTGACAAGAAGCTATGCTATGGATATATTGAATTATAACATAATTGTGTAACATTCAAAGTGTTGGCAACCCTCCTTACTTTCCTTCCTTCATTTAGGACTTCAGTGTTTTAACAAGGTGTGTAAAATCTTAGAATCCTTTTGAATTCTTCCACCAAATAAAATCTATTGTTTTGATCTCGTTTTTAAATCCTTAATTAAAAATGCTGCAGGTTTTCTTTCAAAAGCCAGTTTAAACCAACCCCTCAAAATTACTTTCTAAGCATTGTAGTGACGTTCATCTAAAGCAATTACAGCTTCAATTACCAGCAATTCCATCTGAGAAGTGTTCATGCTTGAAAAAAAAGTGAAAATTTCCATTTATTTCAAAAAGAAATATCTGAGTATATTGTAAACAAAAATAAAAATATAAGATTATCCACTTGAATGCTGACAATGGAATAGTTGAACTTTGACCCTTCCACTGTAACGCATCAACATTAATATCAACGTCAGCTCTGTACATTTTTTTCTTGTAAGACTCTAAACAAATGGGATCTTTAAGGTAAGTCTCCCATTCTCCATTAAGGTGACAATACGGAGTCTGAAGATAAATTAATGGAAATAAGGTGTTGTTATGCAGCCAACAAACACATCTGGTATGCCTGAAGCAAAATCATTATCATTACAGGAGACCTCTACAACCTAAACTCAAAGGCCACCAGGTTGTCAAGAACAAAAGCAACTTGTAATGATGTGAATGTCATCTACCTCTTCTTTTCTAGGTAACCCACCTGCCAGGCAAACAAGTTCACCTATCTCATGTATAAGCATCTTTGCAATGAAGTTTTATTATTCATTCACTACTGTTTCTTTAAAGCATCTTTCATATACTTGTCCATCATGATCATATTTATTTAATGTCGTACCTTTCCTTCTCCTCACACTTGATCCAGTGAGATGAACAATAGTCTCTCAGTTCCTTTAAGTTTTCCTAATATCCCTCACTCACCACAAGCCTCTGTTCAGATCTGAAGGGTTTCTACATTTTTTCCTCTCCAATGAACAACAAGAACATTTTAGACTCCAGGATCAGATATATTTCAATTATTATGGCAAAGGTCATTGCTACATGCACTACAGCAACACAGGAAATAACACGCTGGGGTAGCCTTGTATCCTGCCTTAGTCAGTGACATGTAATTTAGTTCAGAGGGAGGGGGGGAATAAATTTACTGTTAAGAAAAAGTGAAAGAACAGTACATTAGAAAATAGATTTTTCTCTTGCTCTCTGCCCCTTACAAAAACAATGGATCAAAAAAGTAGCTCTTCTACCAAATATCTGTTGGCAAATTAATGAAAAAGAGTTCCTGATGTAAGCCTACCAGCTAACACTTTGACATTTACACAAACATGGCAAGTGACAAAAGAATTAGGTGGGTACATACCTTTATTTTTTTCACTCAGCTGAAGATATTACACATCTTTTACCAAATGTGTGCTCTGCGGGACTGATTCTGATCTAGCATAAATCACTGTGGCTTGATTTAGGTCAATGCAGCTACGCTAATTTACACTGGTCTCAGATCTGGAGAACTGACTCTTTTACTAGATGGTAGAATATCCCATTAAGGGTAGATTCATGAGCCGTTGATTTGTAACTTTTTATGTGTACTTTCCTAAAGAGAAGCAACAAATTCCTTTTTCTATATTTTTTGTTAGGGAACTATTCTATTAATGTTTTTTCAAAGCTTCTGTATTTCTTATTCAGTTCCATTACTTTTAAATTTGCAGGTGAGTACATATTTAGGGTGACAAACATTCTTTTGTAAGATCTTTAACTGCCCTTCAGTCCTAGCTTCTCTAATTGTTGTCCTTAATTTTTCTGATTTCTGTGTAAAGTTTGCTGATGATCTCATCTCTTATATACTGAAAACTGAGGAAAAATAACTAGTCTGAATTTATCACACTTGAGAGTTCTTACACAATTACCTTTTTCATCTCATGGAACTGGTATCATTTCTTCTAAAGTTTATCTAACTGTTTTTGCAGAAAATTTCATTTTTCCTGACTTGTTCCTGAATATATCTATTTTAATTTTTTTTTGTTCCTCTTGTTTCGAAGCCAAAGCCTTCCTCAGTAAACTTACCCTACTCCTATCTATCTTCCTTCTTTCTTGCTTTCTTGACTTTGCTGTGGTTTCATTTCATCTTCAAAAGATTTCCAAATATTCTTTTTATATTTTTTATTTTTATTTAAAAAATCTGTTAGTGTAATCTGTGTCAAATAAGAAGATAAAGAAATTAATCTTCCCTATTCTTATTCTAGCAGCTTTCAAATCAATGTCAACAAGCAGTATAAATGTTTTAAGAAAAATTTGAAAACATACTGATCTTAGAAATGTATTTTTCACCTTGCTACAGTGACTGTATTTTAGATTATGCCTATCTTTTGCATTTCTTCAAGGAACGAACATGTGATTCATATTTTTTTGATGATTTTTATATCAAGGTCCTATGTCCATTTCTCATTTGCATAGGGATTGCTACAGATCTTCAAATAAGATCTCTTTTTCCACTTTGTAGCTGATACCATAGTAAAAGCACCCAACAAGATAGCTGACTGGAATCATCTGTACAGAAGTCTGACACTAGGTGTATTTATAAATATTGTTGTTCAAATGTAAAAAAAAAAAAAAATTAAACAACCAACCAAACAGACTAAGATTT
>VXBW01000145.1:341929-380174 GCA_013400375.1 Thinocorus orbignyianus
CCCATAATCTTGGAATCTTTGAGGTCAGCCAGTTCCCCTGCCTTCTAACGAATCAGTATCCAAGCAGCCTATTCACAGGATACAGCAGCAGATGGACAGCCCCAAGTCCTACCAACTGGCAGACTCATGAGCCTGGCTGGCCCTAGCAAAGTCAGTTTGAGAAGTGAGAAGAGAGGAGCCAACCTGCCCAAAAGATAGGGCCTGTCTCACAAGACTTAAGGACCAGGGCAATTAAGCAACCTATCTAATGAGCCATTTGGGCATAAGACATCCCAAGGATCAGAGGAGTCCAGAGATATGGACATGGTAAGACAGGAAAATTGGATACAGTTGTCCTATGTTCCTGGCAGGCAGAAAGCCAGACTGGCAGAGAAAGAACATGCAAACGGAAAACAAAACAAAAACCCTAGGAAGCAGCACCACTGGCAGCATCTCCCCTGAGCACTGAGGGAAATGACAGGCCCATGAAAACACCATTTTTTAACTTACAAATGTTCTGCAAGAAAATTGTCTTTGAGCTCAAAACTTTGTGTTACAAATAGTGGAAAATTATAGTTCTGCTTTGTTCTTAATGCAGTGCTGAGGAACCTTCTAGGTGGATATAACTGTACATGTCAGCGTGTGTTTCAAAACAGATAAAAGCAAAAAGAAATGCAAATATTCTTCATGGTTTGATTAAGTAGTCATGAAAGACCGGTTAGTTCAAAAAGAAACTCAGGAGTTTCACACACCGGCGGAAAAATCAGTTAAAAATCCTCCCACCCACTTCAGTCTGCATCTCCCCACAACGAGGATGTACCTCACAGCTAATAATTTACAGGCTCATGAAAAACTGTGAAACTGCAAAGACCAAATACCATAGACAGTGAATCATAATAAATTCATGCCTTAAGAAGCACAGAGAAAACCCTCAAATCAATATGGAACTTCACAGCAAAGCTTTGCTGGGACTAAGTAGGACTGATATATATGAGGAGTTATATTTATACTATCAACTCTTGCCTAGAGTAGGAAGAATCACAGATGAACTGCATTTTGGACTTGATTTAATAAGGGAAGTTGTAAATAAAACACAAGATCCTAGCCAGTTAGTAAAGCAGGAATGCTCAAGAAGTTTCCCTTGTGCACTTGAGCTGTGTCTGAAAGACAGCTTCAGTGCCGAGAAAAGGCATCTTTTTCAAAGCACTTTTGTCTGAAAAAGGAGCCTGAGTAGAATACAATGAGCCATGTCAAAGTCTCAGTAGGCCTATAATAACATTCCAGTCCACATATTTCCTTCACCCCCAAGGCTTCAACTTATCCAAGAGGTCAAATAACTAATGGCTAGAATTTTCAGAAATAACCAAGACTCATTTCTGGATTTGCACTTGAAATAATTCAACAGGGCCTGCTGTAGGATTTACTACAATTCAAGTTTCTATGGAGTTCTTCAAATATGAAAACTCAAAAAAACTGGAGTTGCATAATTCAATAATTAATTGTGGGAAAAACAAACCTTAAGGCCGCAAAGGCAAGTATTACCATCTGTGTACCACCCTCACTGACTAAGGACCAGATCCTCAGCATAGCTTCAGTTCATTTAATGTATTTGTCCCAGTAGAAAGCATCCCAGGCTTTTGTTAGCCTTCTGTACATCAAAGGACAGCTGTGGCTCAGGCTGTGCAACCATCCATGCAGCTAAGAAAAGTAAAATAGGGATGTACTTTTATTTCCATGACAGTGGATTCTAATGCCTCAGGACTCACGCATACCCAAGCACTTCAGTCTCCCAATTAATGTCTGCATATGAAAGCTAATTTCCAAAATGTTTTCACTTAAGGACTTACTTAACAAATAGATGTCCTTTTAGTGATCTCACCTTGAGCTCTAATTCTCTGATCTAGGGTTTCTTGCAGTCTGTGCTCAGAAATAGTCATCAAGATGACAGAAATTTTGATATCTTCTATTTTCTACAATCTAATAGCTTCCTCAGGGCCTAGAACAGTGAACTTGACTTGTTCTAATGGAAATCTGTGTGGGCATAGTGATAGAGACCTCATAAATAAATACCATAAAGAAACAAGAAGCAACTTTGAGCTAACTAGTATGTCCATAGGTGAACAGACAAATCTCTGACTGAACCTCAAAAGGCATATGCCCAGTCTGTCTTCAGGATGTGTCTTCAGGAAGGCAGTTACCATGTTTTCAGTGAATGACCTTTGTAAAGACACACCACTTAATTATTTTTCTTTTTAAATAGGGTCACAGAAAGTATTGTTCATATGCAGATTTCACATGACCATTCAGTACCTCGGTTGATTGCAATTACTGTATTACATTCCTAATAGGGTTACCCAGATGTCATAGCAGCTATATGTAGAAGACAGTGGATTTGCACACATAAAACTGAAGGATGATGAAATGGAGGCCAGTGAGAGTTTTAAATGCTGGTTGTAATCAGCAAAAAAGAAAGAATCCATCTGGAACACAATCAGAGACAAGAACCAGACAAAAAGAAAACATGAAGGAAAACAAAATAAGAATGAAACAAATACTGTAGGCATATAGGCACAATACCTATGTTACCTAAGAAGTTCTTCAAGCAATGCTGTCTTCCAAGGTGTTGTAATACCACCTTAGGCATGGACAGTCAATAGAGACCTGTGACGTGGTACACTTCCCTTCTGTTCTGCACAGCACAGGCTTTGTCCTGACCTTAGGAAGTCACCTTGATGCTGGATCCCAGAAAATACATCTTCATTCCAGGACAATTAAAAGCAGATGAGAAGTGATGAATAGCTCAAAGCAGGAAAGATGTGTTTTAACCTGGAATTTTTCTCCTAATGGCTGTGATTAAGGGATGCAGTTACAAAGAAATATACTTTAGCAGCAAACTCAAGCCTAATGTCAAACCACTGCTGAGGTTAACGTGCTATGCAACTGGTTTTTAATCATGTGCTTTTAAGGACAATTGTTAACTATCTATTTCTGGACTATGGTACACCTAACTCATTTATTATTATTACTCATATTTTTGATCTCTTACAGACAATTTTTCTGACATCTTGCTCCTTTGACATAAACATTATTACTTTTAAAAAGGAGACAATTTTCCTAAACTTTTTCTCTTCTCCTGACCATGAGACAAGTGGTCCACTTTGCCATTCCATCGGGAGAAATGCACCATTGCAACTCAAGTAAAAATAATAGAGATGTTTCATAAGCAGTAGCCACTACTTTCATTGCTGAAGCAATCTGAAGAGTTTGGATATCTAATTAAAGTAATACAGACTCAAACTTCTATGTACTGTACAAATGTCTGGTCAAAAATAGTCTATTCAAATGGATTTATGGATGAAATTTGCAAAGTATCTGTGACCTACATCCATTAGCTGGATATGGCATTATAATTTTCTAAAGATGAAAGGAGTTTCTCAACGCTTTTTCTTGAAGTTTTCACACTTGGTATAAAACAATTAAAGATTAGGGAATGAGAAAGGAGGGAAAGGTTGCACAAGCAAGGTTCTGGCCTTTGCCTCCCAGATGACTCACAAAGCTGAAAAATCATCTGCTGTCTTGCACTCAGTGAATATTTAATACTGTTCTGTGAAGTGCAAGAACTTAATCTTAAAACTTGGCTTCAGAGCACTCTGCTGAGAAGTGATCCCCCTCAAAAAAAATAAAAGACCTAAAACTAACACTTCAAAACACTGAATAAGGGCCCTAACCACGGTTCTGGGGGAAAAGGGGAGAAAGTGACCATGGCTCAAGTTTTTCAGAAAACTGTTGCAGGCACATACCACCTTTAGCAGGCTCTGGGGAAAGAATTTGAGTAGATAGAGAACGGGTTTTAGGACACATGTTGGTTCTCAGTATTTCACTGTCAGATGGAGTAGGCACCTTCCTGCTCAAAGATCTAATTTGGGTGAGCTCTCAATAAACATGCTGGTGGTATTCCAAGGCATTTAATCTCCTGTATGCCCACTGCAGGCCTCCTTGCCACTGATCTCAGCTTCTGCAGCTCAATGACTAAAGGTTTTGTTCTCTGACACTCAGTATTGATACATTTAAACCTTAATGCAATCTCAGCCTTTGAGTTCAAATCACAGTTTCCAAAGCAAATTTGGCATTATAAGGTTAATCTTCCCTGAAAACAACTCTGCAGAAAACGACCTGAGTGTCTTGGTGGACAACAAGCCAACCACGTGCCAACAACCCTTGCAGCAAGGCCAGCAGCATCCTGGACTGTGCTAGGGTGAGCACTGCCAACAGGTTGAGGGAGGTGATCTTTCCTCTCTACTCATCCCTGGTGAGACACATTTGGAGTTCTGGGTCCAGTTCCATGCTCCCCACCCTAAGAAAGGGCCTGTATAGGGACTGCATAGCAATAGTTACTCATTTTAAATCAAGCTCCACTCTCCACTTTGCCAACAGCTAATAAAGCTTACATTTTTTCAATTCTACTTAACAAGTGCTAAAGAAGGATGAAAACTGGATTATGTTGTTCTGCAAACAGAAGGGTGGTTTTCTCCCAGGCTAGATTTAACAATGCCATTACAAAAAAAAAAAAAAAAAAGGCTTTCCAAAGCTTTCCTCAAAAAAGAAAACGTAGATAAGTCCAAAGCAATAAAAATATCCCTCCTAACACAGCAAAACTGCATTAACTTAATGATTTTCTAAGACTGAAAATCTCTGTTGTATCACTGAAAAGGACACAGATTTCCATAAAAATGTTCCCAGTTCCAACTGACATAACCTATATGACATCTATCAGATAAAACAAATCCTTGTCCACAGTTCAAATTGGTTTTAAATGAGTTCGAAAGCATAAATGACAAGTCAAGCAAATCTGGGAAACTGAAGGGAAATTACTATTATACACTTATTTTGACTACAATTACTATTTCTTATTTTACTGCACCTTCCATCCAATGTTGACCTTTATCTATGTTACAGATACTTATTTAAAAACAAATTGTATACTGTATAATATTCATAATATATATATACATAATATATACTGTATAATTGCATACTGTAACAGTCTAAGTAACTGTGTTTCTGCTGACATAGGTAAAGTTACTTGGGTATAAATGTTTGCAAGTTTAAAAATTATTTTATATTTTCGCTTCTGCCTTTTTTCACTTCCTTTGCCAAAGCTGACTGTGCCAAGCCTCTGCAAGAGAAAACAATAACCACAAAATCAAATTATGATTTCATAGGTCAAGATATCTGTCTGTTGAGCACCAAGTTTGTCGTTCCTTGAGTCAGCTGATAAAGGACAAATGGAAACATGCCTTTCTTATAAACCATTTTTAGGAATATCAAAGAGACAAGGTTTGTCTTCCAAAATTTTGAAAGAGATTTTTAAAATAGCAGTCTCAAATGCTTTCAATAAATCGTTCACTAATACCAGATCCAACCCTTCAGGATGCTTTATGCCTGCTTCTAAGCAGGTAATATGATATAATTAAAAGTACTAAAAAAAGAAGGCACAGAAAGGTCTTTGTATGTTCCCTTGCCTTTACAGCAGACGGATGCTGGAGTTACGGATGTCTAACAGCTTAGACAAGAGGATTGCAAACCATTTTCTTGTACACTTTTTAGCAAAAAGCAGTATCTGAGTCAGAAGAATACAAGCTAATTTCCATTCATGTGACAGATTTACATAAATAAATAACAGCAATGCACCAACCACAAATACTCTCGTTGATGACCTTTTGAATGTTGCTAGCTAATTAGCAAGCAGTATCCAAAGTTGTTTATAATGAACAAGCTGTGAAAACCACCAAGAAAGTGGACTTTTTGGTGAAATGCCAACATGGTATGTTAATAGTACTGCAATAAAGCCATAGAGAAACTATTGGATTAATGGATATTAAAACTCCTGCAAAAGTTATTAAATGCTCATGTATATAATAATACTCTTGTACAATAGTTAGAACGTATAAAATGTTGCCATTGTTCCATTCTTTACATTAAAGGTCAGGAGAGCTACGAAGTTGGAGGTGACATAAAGCAGTTTCAGCTCAACAGATATATCAGAAAGTAAATATACTTTCTTAAATATAAAAAGAAGAAAAAGTCCAGTCTATCTGAAAAAAAACCAAAGCCAAATGCTTTTGTTTGCCTAAAAAAATTGGAGTGCCTAAAGAAGGATCACTACTCTCAGGCATAAAAGTTGTTAGAAATGTCAGCAGAGGTCCATGAGTAAAATGAGAGAGGTCACAGATGCAGCAGACACTGCAAGTTTGTTTTATTTTCCTCCCTCCCTAGTCATTTCACAGACAAAAAGGGCATCGTCAGAATGCCACAGCCAGCAGTAGCAGCAGTTCCTTTTTTATTGGTCAGTTATAAAGTGATCATAAAAAGCCAAACAGTCAAGTTTTTAACCCACACTCACCTTCCAGCCTTAAAATCTCTCCACGTTTCAAAAGTTTAACCAAATAACACTTGCTACAATCTAGTCAAATGTTACGAGGACTTGTTTAATAGCAAAGCACCCAAATATTGTTCTACCAAACATGACATGTTAGGTAGTATTACTCTACTTATTTGGTCTTTCAATCTTGGGCATATTCCTACTAGCACTTGCAGATCTCTAATATTCTTACGACACTTGTAAACACTGAGTGAGCCAGTCACATAGTTTCCTCAGTGAAGATTCTTTGAGCAATGCCAACGACAACACTTTGGGACATCTGCTATTTATATAGTGATTTTGCACTGAGTGGATCCCACTGTACTCCCACTGAGTCCTCATAACAATTATACTAAGTAATAACAAAATAATGATAATAACAACAATAATAATTAAAATATCAAATGATAACACCATGGGCTTAAACACAAATGACCAAAACTTGTTGTCAAATTGAGACAATTTGAGTAGTTTACTCAGAAGCCCAGACTGTATCAGAATAAATTATGGTAAAGTTTGAGGACACCAAGGCATTCTGGGTTCCCCAGTACAAGGCAGACAGACACACTGAAGAGTCCAGTTAAAGGGCACTCAAATAATTAAGGGACTGAGGCATCTCTCCTATGAGGAAAGGTTGAGAGAGCTGCAACTGCTCAGCCTGGAGAACAGAAGGCGTGGGGGGCATCTCATTAATATATGCAAATATCTGAAGGGAAGGTGTAAAAAAGACAGAGCTAGGCTATTTCCAGTGGTGTCCAGAGACAGGACATCACTCATTGTTTGTGACATATTTATTTTCTCTTTTTTTTGTTATTAGCATCAAGTATGCCCTCCACTTAGTCTGAGGTTAATAGGAAGTCAAAACAGCAGCTTTCTGCATGAGGATAACTGAGGTTTGGAGGTCCAGAGAGGAGACAGATGAGAATTCAAATATCTCTCCTAGCCATTTTTTATCAATCCTAACAAGTCATGAGGAAAACTTCTAATCCACCCACTCTCCCCTTAGAATCTCATTGATCCCTGCTGTTGCTCAACCTAACACTGATACCGAGTGGAACACAATACCTGTTTCTGAGTTAGTCACCCCAAATCCTCTTATAATCACTGGAGTGAAACAAGCACTTTTGGATTGTATTTCATCCTGAAAATGATGTCTAAAATAAGTCAGATAAATCTTATTCTAAGAGTACCCATTTTTTTCCACAAGGCTCGAAGAGAGCTGATGGCAGCTGATATATGTAGGCACCTACATGAAGCTGAATGTCAGACCGACGCTGATTTTTGTACAGAGAGACAGTCACAATCTCACTTAATGCAAGGGCTGCAGATGAAGTTGATTTTTACTGCCATTTGGAATTCTAATTTTATTAACAGGCATCTACATTGACACCCCTAACAATCAGGCACCTCAGCAGGAGCATACCTCTAGCCTTTCATTCCCAAGTATACATCCAGAAGGAGCAGAATGGGAAAAGCAATAGCGACAGCTGCCCCTGCCTTGATAAGTCTACTAGAGGACACCTTTTGTCTGTCAGGGAGAGCCCCCACTAGTGTTAACATAGCAGCGCTTCTAATTATGAGGAGCTGGTACAACAGTAGACCCAAAAAATCCCTAATTAAACAATTAACTGTGTCTCTCACAGGTACTATGATCAGTAGCCTGTTGTCTTCTTCCAACAGCTGTCTCACGCTTTCAGTAGATTTTCAGACCAGGAACTGGTGGGAAAAGAACTGGGTACCAGTACTCCTGCTGACCTGTAGGACCTCAGATCATTGTGGGAGAAAAGTATTGCTTAAAGTCACATGGATAAAGGTTCATCACCTGGCCACTCATTATACCACACTAATTTACAGAATTGCTTTAAAACTGGTAAAAAAACAGCTCCCATTGTTGTGTGGTACGCTAATTTTGTCCCAAACTGTTTATTTTCTTCTTGACTATGTTCTTCAAAGGGACAAGGCTCCTAAGACACATAGGCATTTGAGTACCACTGTGAAACACACAGGTTTGAGGATCCCTCCTTCCTCCCATTTCTTGGCTTGTCAGGCTTTCCGGGCACTGATATTCTTGGAAAAGATAGAGCATTGGCTCAGAAGAGTTATTTCAGTGCCCTCTGGTATAGTAAAACAAATAAAAATGCCTTCACCACATCCCAGAGGCACTCAGCCCTGCCAAGCACAGAGCGAAGAAACCTGAATTTTTACTGAAAGGCAGTCTGTTGGCTGTGGCTGACTCAAAGTCAGCCTGGTCTCCAAAATCAAACTACTCTTCTGGGGACCGTAGTGAAAAGAGCGATGGCAAAGCAGAACAAGTGGAAACAGCCCATTCAGGTCTCCCAACATCATCCTATAGGATGATCCTGCTAAGTAAGTTCGCTTTGAAATCAGAAATCTTTTTGACAGTCCAAGTATATCAGTGCATATTTAAAATAAATATACTTCAAGATCTCTTTGTTTTTTCCCTCCTGTATACAGAACTACTCCCCACCAAGGAAATAACGTCTGCAATATTCCAAAAGCCACAAATTTCTCTAATTATCTTCAATTCATATATGTTTTTCAAAGGCTCACAAAAACCTGTGTCATTCAAAGACATTATGGAAAGAAACCATTTCAGCTATCTGAAGGATCACAGGAACTGTATCATAGTCATTTTGAAGAAACAGAGCACAAAATAATAGTGTTGGGATGCGGGGGTAGCTAGCTTTTTACTCACCTTCTCTTTACACGGTAATAATCAAGATAAGATCAAAACCAGAAAATCCTTCCCTCCTCAACACATCAATAAACATTTCACAGAATCACAGAACGGTTATGGTTGGAAAGGACCTCTGAGATCACCAGGACCAACCATACGCTAAAACACAACCCACTCCCTACAATCTCAGCCACTAAAGCATGCCCTGAAGTGCCACATTTACACATTTCTTAAATACCTCCGGGGATAGTGACTCAACCACCTCCCTGGGCAGGCCATTCCAGCACCTGACCACTATTTCAGTAAAGTAATTCTGCTTAATATCTAGTCTAAACCTCCCCTACCACAACTTCAGATCATTTCCTCTGGTCCTGTCATTATTCACTTGGGATAAGAAGCCAACATCTACTTCTCTACAACCTCCTAGTCTGGTGTCATCTGCAAACTTGCTGAGGATACACTCAACCCCCTCATCCAGACCATCAATAAAGATATTAAACAAGACTGGCCCCAAGACTGAGCCCTGAGGGACACCACTGGTGACCACCTGCCAGCAAGATTTCACCCCATTAATCACAACTCTCTGGGCACAGCCATCCAGCCAATTTTTTACCCAGCGGAGAGCACATTTGTCTATGCCAGGATTCACCAGCTTCCCCAGCAGAATGCTGTGGAAGACAGTTTCAAAGGCCTTACCAAAGTCCGGGTAGACAACATCCACAGCCTTCTCCCCATCCAAAACGTCGGTCACATGGTGATAGAAGGAGATCAGGTTGGTTAAGCAAGACCTCCCTTTCACAAACTTATGCTGGCTGGCCCTGATCCCTTTGCTGCCCTGCACTTGCTGTGGGAGCTCACCCAAGGGGATCCTTTCCATGATCTTTCAACCTGTACTGAGGTCAGACTGACAGACCTGTAGTTCCCCAGATCCTTCTTCTGGCCCTTCTTGTAGGTGGGCATCATTAGGCACCCTCCAGTTATCTGGTACCTCTTGACCAGGACTGTTGATAGATGATGGAGAGAGGCTTGGTGACCTCTCCTGCCAGCTCCCTGAGTNGTGCCCACCTGCCAGCAAGATTTCACCCCATTAATCACAACTCTCTGGGCACAGCCATCCAGCCAATTTTTTACCCAGCGGAGAGCATATTTGTCTATGCCAGGATTCACCAGCTTCCCCAGCAGAATGCTGTGGAAGACAGTTTCAAAGGCCTTACCAAAGTCCGGGTAGACAACATCCACAGCCTTCTCCCCATCCAAAACGTCGGTCACATGGTGATAGAAGGAGATCAGGTTGGTTAAGCAAGACCTCCCTTTCACAAACTTATGCTGGCTGGCCCTGATCCCTTTGCTGCCCTGCACTTGCTGTGGGAGCTCNTTGCTGTGGGAGCTCACCCAAGGGGATCCTTTCCATGATCTTTCAACCTGTACTGAGGTCAGACTGACAGACCTGTAGTTCCCCAGATCCTTCTTCTGGCCCTTCTTGTAGGTGGGCATCATTAGGCACCCTCCAGTTATCTGGTACCTCTTGACCAGGACTGTTGATAGATGATGGAGAGAGGCTTGGTGACCTCTCCTGCCAGCTCCCTGAGTAGTCCTGGGTGAATGCCATCCTGCCCCATAGACTTATTGGTGTCTAGGTGCAGAAGCAGTTTGTTAACTAGATTATAGGGGGGTTGTTCTGTTCTTCATCCTTATCTTCCAGCTCAGGAGGCTCAACACCCTGGGGGTAGCTAGTCTGACTGTTAAAAATGGAGGCAAAGAAGGCATTAAGCAATAAATCCTTCTTTATTGCTGATATATTTATAGAAACTTTTTTGTTGTTGTTGTCAGTGGCCAGGTTGAGCTGCAGTTGGGCTTTTGCTTTCATAATTTTCTCTCTGTATAACCTAACAAGATCTCTGTACTCCTGAGTTGCCCGTCCCTTCGTCCAAAGGTGATAAACCCTCCGTTTTATCTGAAGACACAGAGCTCCTTATTCAACCAGGCCAGCCGTTTTCCCCGCCCTTTAATCTCTTTAATCTTTCCCCACCCTTTAATCTTCCACACTTGGGAACAGCCTGCTCCTGGGCCTTTAAGATTTCCTTCTTGAAGGGCATTCAGCCTTCCTGGACCCTTTTGCCCTTCAGGATTCTCTCAATCACTGTTTTGAACAGGCCAAAGTCCGCCCTCCAGAAGTCCAAAGTGGAGGTTTTGCTAACCCTCCTCCTTACATCACTAAGAGTCGAAAACTTGACCAATTCATGATCACTAAGCCCAAGATGGCCTCTGACCACCACATCTTCCACAAGTCCCTCTCTGTCTGTGAACAGTAGGTGCAGCCAGATATGTCCCCTGTCAGGTGCTCCTACCAGTTGTGTCAGGAAGTTATCTTCCATACACTCAAGGAACCTCCTAGCTTGCCTGCTCTCTGCTGTGTTATATTTCCAACAGACTTCCGGTAGGTTGAAGTCATCAACCAGAACAAGGGCCGGTGATTCATGTCACATGAATCATTTTTGCAATGTGTATGGGTCATGTTCAGGTTTGTAATCACTTCCATTTTATTTCACTTTTTCTAAGCAGGAAATATCTGCTTGTTTTATATTTGGAGTTTTATGTATTAAGTCCCCAGGAAAAGTCAACAAGAAAAACTCCATAGAAAAGCCAGGACTTCAAATCTTTGTGTTCCAGATAAGTTTTCAACGTTGCAAACCTCCCTTGGTCTCATGACCCACAGCCATAGTCTCTCATTCTTACCAGTTATCTTTCAAACTATTTATGTTAAAAATGCTCACAGCTGCCTCAATTTGGTATTTAAATAGTCTTTGTGCAAGTAAACAGAACAAGAATCTGAATCAAAAGCAGAATCTGTGCTCAGTGGTAGTTTCTGCTTTTCATCATTTTATTATGCACAGAAAAACATATATACTATCTCTCTAAAATAAAAAATATCAGATAATGGCGTGCGACTCAGAAAAAGTTGCATCTTCGCATGAAACTTTCTGTGGTGCAAGGTGTTGTAATAATGTTATCTCACTATTGTTTGAGTCTGAAAGTCTGATGTACTGGCTCACCTTCTACCTTTTCTTGACCTACTCCCACTTGTTCCCCACTTTTCTTCCTCAGATACCACTCTGCTTTATGAAGGTGTAGAAAAGCAACCCACTCCTACTGAAATAAATTGTGCTGGTTTATGCGTTATGCCAGCAAGCCTGTGTGGCTTCATTTTCCCCTCCAAACTTGAGTCAGCTACCTCTTTTTCTGTGCACTCCTTTTATAAAAGTAAGCATCTGAAAAATGAAACATACAGTATTGCTTTGAATTAAACATGTCACAGTATGTTTTAAAAGCTCATCTAAATTGTAAAGTGCTTTCCCCACGGCATGTAGTAGGAAAACGTTTGTTTTTACTTAATGAGGAAATCACTTCTGCATTTGCCCTTACTTTATATGTTGCTTTTAGCATACGACAATTTCTTTCCCCATGAGAGTTCTTAATGCTCCCAAATGGTCAGGAAATAAAATTGAATGTTCAAAGATTTTACCATCTGGTGCTAACAGATATCACACTTGTGATGCTGAGGTTTGGTTGCCAGCTCCAAAGGCTCAGCAAAGGATTGGAAGTCTTTCCTCTGGTCATGCAGGAGATGAGGAAAAAAGGCTCAGTGTGCAATGTGACAGATGTGAGTGCTGGGAAAGTGAACTTCAAAGCTTATTATGTAGGGAGATGTAGCAAGCACTGTGGACACACAGAATATTCACAAAGTCTTTTGGATCAATACTATAAATATTATGCGCATGTGTGTTCCTGCTTCCCTGATGTAAAAACACAGGAATATCAAACAAGTCTGAAGAAAGTCTCACTCTCCAGAGAAAATTTGTTTATAGCCAACCAAGGAGGGAAAGGATGAAAGAAACATCTCTGCTCAAAGCATGTATACAAAGCCAAAAACTGGAAATCTAACAAACTCGCACCTGCACTACCCAAGATTCCACACAAGCAGTAGGCAATGTCTGATTAATCCAGAGGGTGTGATGACTGTTCCCAAGGTTTTGCTTTCTAATATTTGATCTGTAATGCTTTATTGTAGAGCATGAAAATGCTGCTTTTAAAACCTAGTTTGAAAGTCCCTAGTTCACTCTCTTCTCACCCCAATAGGAAATACTCTGCATGCAGAACTAAAGCCGATGCTGGTTTTGGCGATGTCCCATCTTCCTCAACTAAGCTACCAGTGTTTCTCTGTCTATTGTAACTCTCTGACCCTCATGGAGCCTTTGTGTTCTCCATGATTACACTTTAATTACATGACCTAACATTTGCAAACTCCAAGGTGTGTGTCACAGCAATATTGGTGTAAACTTTTGGTGTAAAGCTTCTAAGACCATTACCAGTGGAACATGCAAACATCTTTATTTGGAAAGCATCGCTAGCTTCTCCATAAGCTTTCTCACAAAAACTTTTTGTCCACATAAATATCTTTTTTTACAGTTGCTTGTTCACATGAAACGGCAGAATAAACTCGGTGGATGATATTTAAGGGACAACTTCAAGCTGCCAATGCAGCTCATACTCTTTTATCTTTTCATGATCCCTCCTGGATAGATTTGACCACCTGTCATTTTTATTGAAATGCACAATTAAATTGACTTTATTAAACATATTTACGTGAAAATCCTTTTTTTTCCTGATCTGTTCTTCTGTCCTGATTTTCTATGTTGGTCCAATTTTGCAACACTATTCTTTTGGACTAAGAGCTTTTTATCATAGTTATATAGACACTGTAATTCAAAGGGCCAGCAAATTCCCCTTGTTAGCTGCATAATGTTTGCTGTTACGGAATTATGCATTATTAATATAATAAGAATAGACAGACATGACACTGCAGGAAAAATGGTACATATTCAAGTAAAATACGTAAGAGAAAGGTTGCCCTATACGGAAGTGTATTTAGGCTACTAAAGGGCACTGGCAGAGTTGAGCTGCCAGGCAAGTGCCCAAGGACTTGTCTGCTC
Source organism: Thinocorus orbignyianus (assembly GCA_013400375.1). NCBI lineage: Eukaryota > Metazoa > Chordata > Aves > Ciconiiformes > Thinocoridae > Thinocorus > Thinocorus orbignyianus. Next base: position 356,019 of record VXBW01000145.1, read on the forward strand.
CCAGTCCAGCATGTTCAGGAATTAAACCCCATTCTTCCATTCCACCAGTCACAGAATCATAGAATCGTTAGGTTAGAAGGGATCTTTGAAATCATCTAGTCTAATTCTGATTAAAAAAAAACTACCCATCACTAAAACATGTCACTGAGCACCATGTCAACCCATCTTTTAAATACCTCCAGGGACAGTGCCTCAATCTCTTCCTCAGGAAGCACGTTCCAAGTCTTAATAAACCTTTTGGTGTAAATATTTTTCCTGATATCTAATCTGAACTTCCCCCAGTGCAACTTAGGGCCATTTCCTCTAGTCCTGTCAGCTGTGAATTGGGAGAAGAGAATGACACCTGCCTCTCTACAACCTCCTNTAATTCTGATTAAAAAAAAACTACCCATCACTAAAACATGTCACTGAGCACCATGTCAACCCATCTTTTAAATACCTCCAGGGACAGTGCCTCAATCTCTTCCTCAGGAAGCACGTTCCAAGTCTTAATAAACCTTTTGGTGTAAATATTTTTCCTGATATCTAATCTGAACTTCCCCCAGTGCAACTTAGGGCCATTTCCTCTAGTCCTGTCAGCTGTGAATTGGGAGAAGAGAATGACACCTGCCTCTCTACAACCTCCTTTCAGGTAGTTGTAGAGAGCAATAAGGTCTCCCTTCAGCCTCCTCTTCTCCAGGCTGAACAACCCCAACTCCCTCAGCCTCTCCTCATAAGACTTAGTACAGACTCCTCACCACCCTTGTTGCCCTTCTCTGGACCTGCTCCAGCATCTCAATGTCTTTTTTGTTGTAAGGGACCCAAAATTGGACACAGTACTTGAGGTGGGGCCTCACCAGCGTAGCGTAGAGGGGGATGATCACCTCCTGAGTCCTATTCACCATTCTGTTCCTGATACAAGCTGGGATGCTGTTGGCCTTCTTGGCCACCTAGGTACACTGCTGACTCATGTTCAACCAACACCCCCAGGTCCTTTTGCTGCCAGGCAGCTCTCCAGCCACTCTTCCCCAAGTCTGTAGCACTGCATGGGGTTGTTGTGGCCCAAGTGCAGGACCCAGCACATTGCCTTGAGGAACCTCATACCATTGGTCTCAGCCCATCAATCCAACCTGCCCAGATCCTTTTGTTGAGCTTCCCTACCTTCAAGCAGATCAACACCCCCACATAGTCTGGTGTCATCTTAAATCTTACTGAGGGTGCATTTGATCCCCTTGTCCAGATCATTGATAAAGATGTTAAAGAGAACTGGCCCCAGTACGGAGCCCTGGGGGACACCACTTGTGATTGGCCACCAAGTCGATTTAACTCCATTCACCACCACTCTCTAGGCCTAGCTCTCCAGCCAGTTTTTAACCCAGTGGAGAGTACTCTTATCCAAGTCATGGGCAGCCAGTTTCTCCAGAGGGATACTGTGGGAGACTGTATCAAAGACCTTACTAAATTCCAGGTAAACAAGATTCAGAGCCTCTTTCTCATCCGCCAAGCAAGTCACTTTGTCATAGAAGGAGATAAGGTTTGTTAAGCAGGACCTGCTTTTCATGAACCCGTGCTGGCTGGGTCTGATCACCTGGGTGTTCTTCATGTACTGCATAATGGCAGTCAGGATGATTTGTTCCACAACCTCCCCAGGCACCAAGGTCAGACTGACAGGCCTGTAGTCTCCTCAGAAGATGCTGTGACTGCCCAGTAGCTATCGCTGTCAATTGTCTGTCTCTGTCTTTTATCCACTTCTGGAAATGGTTTAGCTACAAGTGATGGGCAAGACATTTTCAAAGACAATAGATAAATTTTCTTCTCATAATTTCCATCACAGTTTAAATGCTCCCTTTTCTGCTACTGCTGTTTTTCGTGGAGTATTTCCACTAGTGCCTTCCCAACAAAGAAAGCTAGCAGGGATATGAGTGTTCATAAGTACTTTCGTGAATTAAGATTATTGCAGTCTGCTCTAACTAAAAATAATTTTTAAAAATTGCATAAGAGAAATTCAGAAAATTCTATGGTATTCATAGACTTCATGTGACTGTGCAAGGGTAAATCTGAAAAAAAAGAGAGGAAATGACACTAGAAAGATTGTGTCTGATTTCTTTGGCAAAGCAATCAATTCCCTCAGGATGTCTTGAAGATTTTTTATACACTTGATAAACTCCCACCTGCCAATATTTGTGTGTGTTTAAATAAGGTTAGTAGAACTGTAGTGTCAATCTTCCATGGAAAATAAATAGATTACATGGAAACTGTGGCGCCAAGTAAATGATGTATGGTTAATCTACATATTATAAATATGAAATGTGCAACTACTTTTTCCCTAAAAGAACTAGCTCACTGCCTGAATCCCTCCCTTTGCCTTGTTTTATACATCATCAACATCTTGTTACAGAGGTGTTTGGACATGCTTAACTTCAATAGCCTTAGAAGTTTTTGTGGAGGATATTCTTTTCAAATGGTTTTTGTCTTGTTTTTGCAGCATCCTTTAAGCCATGATGTTGTAATGCAATATCATATAAGCTGCAGAAGCAAAGATTTCATGTTATGGTAAGCCCTCACAATGCATGTTATGATGGGATTTTAAATCAGATGGTTTGTCTAGAAACAACTGGATGATGACAAAAATGATAATGAAGCTAATGGCAAAGAGGACAGTGATGATGTGATAATTTCCATTGACCTTTACAGATAATGTATAACTACAAAAGGGCATTGTAAATGTTAAACTTTTAACATCTTTATCTACAGCTGAAATCAATCAAAATGAATATAAGATTTTTTTTTTAATTATGCAAATACCAAAGTCTTTCTATTGACACATAGATAAAAAATTGATTTCATTAGCCCTTGATGATGCCAGTTAGATTTGGGAAACCAAGTAGGGAAATTTTTTTTATCAAGGTGTATTTTAATTGAAGACTGACTACAGGCAAAGCTATAATTTGCAAAAATGCAAACCGAGTATCTTAGAGAAGGTTCCTCTGTTTTTCAGTTAATTTTTGCACAGTCCCTTACTAGGCCTTTAGTACTGCAGAGATCTGTCTCACTTCCTTCAGTTGTCTGCAAAGACAAGGTTTCTGTAATGCTTTTTCACTTTCTTTGACTAGTTACATACCCTGAGAGAGGTGGGTAATGAATAAAAAAGGTGGTGATCAAAACAAAGTTCGTTTTCCTTCCAAGCTGTTTCTATATAACAATATTTGGGGCCGGGGGTGGGGGATTGCATACCTATTCTCTCTAAGGGCTGATCGATCCTACTTTCTGACAAAAAATTTTCATTAGAATAACCTAGGTGGTTGGGTGAAATTTTCTTGTTAAATTCTAACACATAGTAATAAGTTTAAGGATTTTTCCCCAATTAGAAGGTATACCTCAAAATAAAAGTAATTAACTCTATTTTATGAGATCCTTCCAGACATCTAATTAGACAATTATTTATTGCCAATGAAGACCCTTCAAAATTATAACCACAGTTGCTTTTAAACCAAATATGGGTAAGTATGTTTTCAAGGAGGGTGATGGCAGGGAAAGAGGAGAGTTGCTGTTTATAAAACTAGGACAAATTCACATTTGAAGTGAGCAAACCCTACAGTGAAAAACAGAACATGAGACAAGATGACTTTGCAGGAAAATCTACTGCTACAGACAGAGTGGACATGGAATACATCCATCATTTATTCACTGAAAGAAGTAATTCAGCTGGAAGCTTCAAGACTCCTACAGTCATGCCAATTAGATGAACCACTATAAAAAATTACGGGTACTAATGAAAAAAGGAATGTCATTTCAATCAATTACATACATAAATCCTTTTGGAAAGGAATAAGAAAATAGCAGGGTTTATTCAGTGAACTGAGATAAAGGCGGACTTACTTGATATTGTTGCTTATTATTAATAAGTTGACTGAAAGCTATACAAAGCAAGACAGTTTGACTGAAATCTGCAATGAGCAGATTGTGTAGTAGTTTAAGAGATGTTATCAATCTGAAAGGTCACTATTATCTTCGGGCATGAAATACAGGTGGGTGTTCGTTTCCTCATAAATACAGTTCTTACAGGCTCATGTGCTATTCCTGTGAATGTATACTTCACTCAGGAATTTGTTGTATCCACATTGTTTTGGAAAATTGTAAGGTAAGAACCTGTGTAATCTACTAAATTTCAATTTATTAATAAAGGCCCATGTTATGTATACTTGAAAACATTTAAGCTGTTTGTTTGTCAGCTAGTTAAACAAAGTGAATGTTTAATTTATTGAACAGTAAACACTCGCTATGTTATAGTTTATGTTGATATAGTATTGCCCTGATTTTTCATTGTATGACTTTCTATCAAAGCTAAATATTTGGATATTTTCAAAACAGTTTCCTGTTCCTGCAGGAGTATATTATGCTATTATAAATAAATGCTCTATTCATGAGTAGAGCTAAGAACCTGCCACTCACATTGACAGAGTCAAAATATGCATCACCCTGAATTACCATATTATTTAATCTAGTAGAAGAGAAATCGATGTATCTTACCTTGTTTGAGATTGAAAGATTCCAGATAAGTATGTTATCACACAGATGAATATAATGGCTACAACTTCAGAGGGCAGAAGAGGAACAGAAGGTACTCTAAAGTGATGTTAAATAAATCAGACAGAAATGCAGGGAAACCTCTTTCAGAAGACAAATTTCAAAGAAGTTCAAAGAGTTGATTACCTAAAGTGCTGCAAAGGTCATATAATAGTGAAACAGTTTTAGTTTTTAAACCAGGGAAATGTTATTGTTGGCTAAATTCTGGTTAATCTAATGTATAAACCAATATAACTGTGTGTTTACAATTATCTTAGTGAAAAAAATAACACCAATACTAACACAGAGATAACAAAAACTATTGTCCTTACGCATGACAACCCAAGTCTTTTATTTCTTTGAAGGGACTACTGAGAGCTATTCAAAATCCTCCAGATTACTTTTTTTTTTTTCAGTGAGATATGGAATACCACAAGACTGTTGTCATCAAAATTCAGTCATGATTTAAAGAATTTCACCAAAGTAAAATTCAGAGATAATGGGCACTAGGCATTACCATTTTATAGGGCCTAGACAGACATAACAACATTGAGTACCCTAGTAATTTCTGTTGCTACTTCTTTGATTTTGAGATCAGGATTGGATAGTTCCTCATCATGCCTAAAATGATAAGATCTCACTAAGATTTCATCTGAAAGTCTGTTCTCCTGCCTAATCCTTTTGTCTCACAACCTGTTTGAAACAAAGACATGAATGAGGGCTATCTCACTATGAATCACTCCAACTAGTACTAGAAACCTTTGCAGAAGGTCCAGATACTTCAGGAGGGTTATTTCACATAATGGAAAGAAAGAAATTCCTTTTCCACTTCCAAAACAGACTATTGTAGTTCAGTTGCAAGTAGAGATAGAAGAGTAATTCCTTTCTTAAATACCTACATTTTCAGACTGTTCTCAAGTATAAGATTTTGGAGTTTGCCCTGCAAAAGCATCTGCAACTGATATATTATTGATTCTTTTCCTTCCTAGTCTCTCTGACCCCATTTCTCAGGATCTGATCCCAGTAAGGAACCAGACCACCTACCTCTACACCATCTCCAAATCTGAACATCATATTCTGATAACATCTACTAAGTCAGCAAGACCATCTCCTCACACCCCTGCCTCACTAGATAGAAGCTGAGAGACTGTCTTTAGGTGAGTACGTTCTTCTGCTAAATCAGGTTAAGCAACTGGCTAGGAGCCATCCCACTATGCAGCAATCTCCTACTATTTGGAGAATAATGCGGTGATAATGTTGCCAGCAGCAACAGCAGTATATTAATCATTACATGTTTCCCTGGGTTTAGATTTCATTGAAAGAAGTCCACAGAAACAGAAATCTTTTGGAAAGGATACGTGACAGGTAATGTAATTATCAGCAAACTCTTAACACACTTTGTGAACTACACAGAATTTTCTTTCTGATTTCAATGACTCTACCAAGATTCTTTATAGCCTACAAGTCTCATGGTTTATTTTGTTCTCTGATTTTTGTCCATTTAACTTCATTACTTTTCCATCCAGGGCAAAAGTATGGATTCATGATTCTTACTGCCAAAAGTGAAACTATTGATTGACTTTATCTAGATGGCATAAATTAGATCATCTCAAACCTTTAAAGTTTAATATAAAAACCCGTAAAGCTCTTATTTTACTGAAACAGGCAAAGGCTTGAGTCAGGTAGTCAAGATTTTGAGGAATGCTTCAAACAAATACTTTATAATATTTTAATAAATTATACCCATTTGTGAAAACATACTACAAAGCAAAAAAAAAAAAACTTTTTTTTTCCACAGAGGAAAGTATTTGTCATAGTAAGGAAAAAAATTGAAGCTAGGAATAAATAACAGTTATTTATTTTGCTGCTATGATACTGTCATTAAGTACTGCTTTAAGTACTGGTGTTGGAAGAACATTTATAAAAATAAAAGGAAGTAGACCAGGATCTTTGGATCATGAGTGCTTATAAATAAAGGTAACTTCATTCATTTCCTCAGGAGTTGAGGATCTCTTGAAACATAAGCTCACTCATAACAAAGAGAAATTACACTTACTGGACAACGTAGGAGAGGTTTTACTAAAAATTAGGGAATGTGAAGACTTTGAATCAGAAAAAGTTCTTTGAAGACCGCATGGAAGTTCTCTGAGGATAGTTTAACTGAGTTAAATGGAAGTCTTCAAGACTTATGCTATTCCTAAAATACACTGATTTGTTTTTTTTATTCCTAACTAATTTTATCATTTATTCTTGTTGCCCCACTACTTTCTTTGTGCATCTGTTTCTGAACACTGTCTTTCACCAATTTTCACATTATATTTTTATAATTAACAACAGTGGGACATCCTGTGCTATCCAGATGGCTTATGCTGTGTAGCCTCACATATCTCTCTATTGCAAATAGAAGCACGGGTTTAGATATAAAATTTGGGTCCCTTGAGGTTTGCAAGTGTTGTCTAAGATGTCACAAGGAGCCAAGGCTGAGTTCAGCGTAAAACCTTTGTCCTTTCATTCTCAGCCTTCTGTTGGTGTGGTAGATCTCTGATCTGGATCATGTAGATCCCAATCCAAAAGTAGCTGGTGGAATTCCCTTTATTAGTTATAAATGTTGTAGCAACAGGAAGACGTAAGGACGCTTGCATTATAGTCTGGTATAATGGGTATTCAACTGTGCAGCCCCCATTGATATTAATATGACTGAAGATCTGCATTTGACTTCACAATTTGCTTGGATCTCATTTTTCAGCACTTATTCAGCTGGTAGACAGCCACTACTGACAGCAAATAGTGCAGTGGTAACAAAAGAAGAAAAGTTGACAAATTTACTCCCTTCGTAATGAGTTCTGATTGATGATATGGAAGTGACAGTGTACAATGTCATCCTACTGAAAAGCAGTTTATTTCCAGCCCATACATTTAGCACCACATTGCTCCACAGCATCAGGCGGATCAGATCGTGTTAATCATTAGCCAGACCCTGAACCTTTTGAAATCAAAGGTAGCTTTGGTATTGAGTTTAATGGGCCCATCAGGGTGTGTTAATGGAAAAGGTGAATAGCAGAGATATAGGAATGTAGAAAAAGAAGTGCCTCACAAAAAGCTCTTCTGCATATGTCTGACTGAATACTGCAGAGCTCAATGATAGATTACATTACATAGGGATTTGAAAACAGCCTGCAGAAAACATCTTTAATTTCTAGCCTCTGAACACAGAAGAAGGGCTACAGAGAGATGTAGGAAAGTATGTTAAAAATAATGCTTGAGGAAATTATGGATTTTTTTGTTTATTGGGGAAATAAGAAAAAAATAAACTGAGGCAAAAATGGACATTTTAGAAACTGCAGGTGAACACATATTACTAATGTGATAAAAACTAAATCTTTCATTTCAAGACGATCTTTTCTTTCCAATTTCAGCCATTTAAAATGTTTTCAAATGTTTTTAAAACTCCTTTTAATAAAAAAATTAAAACATTCACTGCAAATTGATGGAATAAAATGGTAAGGAGTTTTTTGTATGTTTTTGTTTGATTTTTGAGAGATCATATTAGTGGTCAAAATAGTATTTCTTGACACATCATCTGATCTATTTGGAAGTAGAGCTCTTGTTGGCATCAAGTCCTTCCATTAGCCTTCAGATTCACCGGGGGAACGGATCTAATTTTCACTCTGATGTGAAAAATTTGTTAAAAAAAAAAAAAAAAAGAAAAAAAGAATTTTTATTCCATATTCCAATGTCACTAAAGGTACCTTGCTTTTTTTCAGAGTGGAGGAAATTTCTCACTGTTCTATACTCAGTGGCATGTTTTTTAGTTCTGGTCCCAAAAATATTTATAAAAAAGGCAGTTCTTGCACAAACTGACACCCTTATTTATAAACTCATGCCACACATCTTAGGAGGCCATTTTGTGGCATATTTAATATGTATTCCTGCATATAAAGCACACTACAGGCTGGAGAAGACAATAAGAAATGTAGAGTGAAAATAATAGTCTGTCTTCTAGCACATACTCGCAGTCTCAAGTACACTGGCCAAGTCCAGGAGTATCAGTACATTAGCAGAATCAGATAGAAGGAAACATCTTAAAGATTGTCTTCCTTCCAGATGTTAATCTAATTTCCACCTGCTAGCAAGGGATGATGAGAATCTGCTCACCTGGAAAAGGGAATGGTTGCAAGGGGAAAAGATGAAAGTCATAATCTTTCCTTCATCTCAACTATATTTCTTCTTATGCATTTCACTGATAATTTTAAACCACGTTTATCTGGACTAATAGAAAAATATTCCTGAATTTCCACATGTGATATCACATACTCTGAGTTAACATTACATAAAATCTTTTTCTTGTACCAGTGCAGTTTTCCAAGTGATTTCATGCTACAAGGAATTTCTTGAATGATAATTTCTGAGCAATTGCTTCAACACAAGTCAGCATACGGATCTTTTTGCATTTATTTATTTTGTACTACATGGAATAGTGCTGGACTACATAAATGCTTGACAGGTTGTAGTCTACAATGGGCCCAATTTAAATTTCTCTTACATTGATTTAACTGCACTGAAATCAATAGAATTCATCTTGATTTTCATTAGTGTGCTGTAAGAGACAGGGATCAGGCTCAGTATCTTGAATACAGAAACTTTTGTTGTTGTTTAAAAGGAGTGCAAATAAAGTCCAGTGAAAGGAACGTAATTAGTGTCAGTCTAGGCTGACATTCTCTTTTGTTCTGTTCTTCTTTTTTTTTTTTTTTTGTTTCAGACCAGCCTACAGCTGAGAGCTATGGATCAGATTTTCCTGTAGTACTAAGTCAAAGATCTTGAAAGCCAGCAAAATTAACTCTATAAAAATCCCTGCAACTCTGCTGAAATGAAGTGAGCTGCACAGGTGTGAGGGAGGTTATAGTTTACTCTCAGAAGGCTAGAAGAATACAATGACATTAAGTTTTCACTCTCTTGAGGAAGTATCAGGCTTTGTTCTGTTTGGTGGAGGAGGTCCAAAGTGGTCTGAGCTTTCCTTGTCTGGAATTTTTAAATTTGTTTTATAATACATTTCCAAAACACTATCCAAAACAAAATCATAGAAGAGAAACATGAGGATTCTGAAAAATGTGATGGGGACAATTCTGGTACTTGAAATGAATATTTTGAAAATTAAACTGAAAATGAATGTTTTCTTAAGCAGAAAACCCCTTTCAGAAGAGTCAGCTTTACCTGACACTGTGGCTGCAGTAAATCTAATGTGTATCTTCAGTAAGGAAGACATAATGAGCAATTGCCATATAGACACTAACCAGCAGAAAACTGATAAAGCTAAAACTGACCATTATTAATTTTTCTCCGTTGTGGTGCAGTGAAGTGCTGTGAGAAGCTGTGAACCAGTTCCTGAATACTGGGAGTCTGGAACACATGCAGAAATATCTGCATAGAGGAAAGCTACCTTTCACTACACACTGCAAAGATGGAAAAGCTCTTTCTGACCTCTTCCAGGCCCTTGGGGCCAGAATAAACTTTGGAGACAAGTCAACTCTTCTGAGCAAGCAGTTTACCAGTACCTCAAGGGTGGTCACCTCAGTTGAGCTTACAGTGTATTATTTTGAGTTGCAAAGCTATTTCAGCTTAGAGAGAGCACCAGGAGTCATTCTGTCTTCGCTATGCCATATGCTCTGCAAATGTCATCTAAGTCCCGAAAAAAAGAAAAGCCTGAAGCTCATTCAGGGCTCACTTTTGTAAAGATTTTGACACTATCAACACTTATTCACCAACAGGGAGGTGAGAATCTTCTGAAAGTAAAGTCTGCAGGAACATAATAGAATGAAGGAGGTAGTCTTTCTTTTGAAATCTGTTTCAAAACTCAACACGTAAAATTGAAAAACTTTAATTTGAAGCTTATCTTCAACAAAATCAATACTTGGAAGGCTTGGTGAATTGTACTGTGTTTAGACAAGGAAGAAATTTTCTCCACTGCCCATTACAAGGTAGGAAAGGACTTAATAAATTCTGTGAGTTTCAAAAGGACTATAAGAAATAAGATTTGAAGACAGGCCATTAGACTAATAGCACTTCTGAAACAAGCGCACCTGCTGTACTGAGTCTTTTAGTAAACAATAATTCTTACCAAAGAGCACCATATCCAGCTTGTGGATCACTCAAAATGCTTGCAATTTCCTGAAAAGTCAACATTTTTCAAAGAAAGTGGCTGAATCAAGTAAAAGTAATCTTCTTCAGTAAAGTAAAATCATGAGGTCAAGTCATTGAAGCTGATGTATACCACTGAGAAACATATTTCCACCTTTTTTGCTTTGCCATATGTTTTTACATAGATAAGAATTAACTTTTATGGATTTTTCATAGATTTTTTACTGTAACTGATTCTTCAATGAATGTATTATGTAGTAAATTTCAGGTCTTACAAAATCAGACTATTCTAATTTTAAGTGTGTGCCGCAAAGCAGATTGTGGAAGAAATATAGCTAGTCTTCAGACACTGAAAGTGACTCTCCATCATCCCTATCTTTCTCATCTTCGAAGAACTTAAAAATTGCCACTAGGCAGTGTATAAATGTCACCAATCAGGGGCAAACCAAAGCTGTAACTTTTTCCCAGCTAGTCCACTAACCAATATATTTTCGACAATGTGTGAAGCTTCTGAACTAGTAGGCTATATTATTTAATGGTGAATCTTGCAACAAAATACTATTCAATTTGCTGATACAATCAAGTGATCTATTTCACTGACTACAGCTGACAAAATCAAGTTATCTATTTCAGTGAGTACTTTTACCGCACTGTTGCTGCTCCTGCAACAGTCACCTTGTCATTTTCCATATTTGTGTAGTTTTTATTGACTCAAAAGTTTCAAGAGTTTTGTTCTTAGAAGCGGAGCTAGACTTATTTTTACACATTGTCTTCCACCTGACAGTCCAATGTAAGCAATTGGGAAACTTCTGCATAAATTACTGTAAACCCGATAGCAACTGTTGCTATCTTTACTGGTCCCTGTAAAATCATTCCTCCACTCACAACAGAAAGTGCAAAGCTTTTTCTTCTCTTGAGGGCATGTACATAACTTGTTGATAGAATGTAACCATCACAATCACTGTCATGCTTATAGTCCCAGCAGCGATGTAATCCGAGACACTAAAAATACATTAACAGATTCAGCTTGAGACCATGATAACTCTGTTTCACAGACCCTGCTACTGGCCAATAAATTTTAGACATCACACATAATGCAATTGATGTGTAGCCAAGTATACATTTATGGGGCATCATCATCTTTAAATACACAGATCATTGACTATATATAGCAATCCTGGCTGCATTTCTTTTAGATACAGAAAAGCGTCACTGGAAAGACATTTCAGATATAGTTTGTGGGTTTTTAAGTGGTAGTTAAAAGTCAGCCTATACGCATTTTGCAAACAAACGTAGGGTTCTTTGCTTTAGAAGGCACTGCAGAAGTGTAACACACTTATTCATGTATACAGTACTCAGACAGGAAGGTGATGAAAAATGAGACAGATTTCTGCAAAAATATTTCCGTCTTCATTATTCAGAAGTCCGTCTTGGGAAGGGGAATGCACACAAGACTCTACACAGTATCCAGCTTAAGATGTGTTCTGTCTGCATGCACTGGTGCAGGAATGTTTCCAAGGAAGACTGATGAAATCTTCACCTGTCATCTCCTTATTTTCGGATATCTTTCTACCTCATTACTTCTCTGAAACCCTTACCCAACCCTTGTCATAACCTGACTGGAAACCTTTCTTATTTCTTCTATGTCCATCACACACCTCTAAGATTTCCTCATACAATTTGTTCAGCAGTTTAGAGTTCACAGTACACCAAAGCTTTCTCACTATCAACATGGACCACCATTTATAGATTGCTGTCTGGAGGAAATTTCCAGAGAGTGTGTAAGTCACTTCAGAACAAACTTCTTGGTCCAATCAGAAGGAGCTGGCTTCCTACCATGCTTTAAGCCACACCATGAATACAGTACTCACTCAGCCTTTGCAATAAAAGCATTCTTAAATTGAAAGAGTGTGGGTTTAGACTGGACATAAGGAAGACTTTTTTTATGACAAGTGTGCTGAGGCACTGGAACAGGTTGCCCAGAGAAGCTGTGGAAGTCCATCACTGGAAGTGTTCAGTCAGGTTGAATGGGGCTTTGAGCAACCTGGTCTAGTGCAAGATATCCCCGCCCATGGCAGAGAGTGGAAATTAGATGATATTTAAATATCTCTTCCAACCCAAACAGTTCTGTGATTTTATGAGTTGCTGTGGAAACCAGAGACATTCCAAAAGTTTCCTGGAATGCCATTTCCTTACTCGTGTTAAAAATGCAAAAAGTAGAAATGTGGTATAACATCACATTTCACTAAGTGTAGACATAAGTTTGCAGGCACAGCCATAACTTCTACTTCATGTACAGTGCCGTAGCTTAGCTTTTATTTCTTCAGCTTTGCAGTTAGCCTTTGTGGTTAAGCTTCTCCAGCTTGAATTCTGAAGTAAGTTTAATTAGCAGTAACATTGCTTTGTGCTGTTCTGCAAAGGTCTGATTGAGCTTTCCACTTATTCATGTGAATGAAATAAAGGAAACCGTTAAAACAAATGATGGCTTACAAATCAAAGATGTGAAGGAAACTCCCCTAAAATAATGCATTTGGTATCCAGTCTGCTCAAAGCTCTTCTGTGTAGAGGCTTTAACTGGAAGAGTGCTGGCTTTCCTTACAAAAAAAAAAAAAAAAGATGACAGCAGAATTACGTATTGCACATATGCACATACAGGCACGCTTCTGCATTACAATATACATACCTACCACAACTCATGGTAAGGGAGTGAAAGACACATCTCTGAGGAGGCTGACAATATCCCCACCTCTTCTCCTCTACCCTGCCTCCAGAAAAGGCTCTAACAAGCATCTCAGTAGGTATAAGGGGAAGGACAAAGGGGAAAAAAGGAAAAGCCATCCTTGTTGAGAGGCCATTGTGCATCCAAGAAGTGCAGAAATTATGGAGCAAGAGGGACAACAATTACAGGGGACGGAGCTGGGGTTTCAGACCCTGTTCCCTGATGTGCACATGTTTTTGATCTAAGACCATTACCGGGTTAAAAATAAACACAGAAATTAGAATCTTTGGTCACTTTCCTTACAAACAAACATCCTAACCATTAAGCTATAGCCAGTTTACCTAATTTAATCCTCTCCCCGTGTCTGCATTTGATGATGCTACCCTAAGCATCAGCACAGATCCGGCATTGTGTTGTCTCTGTGTCTGGAGCCTGCATTTCCCTGAAGGACCCAGAGAGGTTCTTTGGCACAGGGAAAGCTTCCAGGCAGACTTTGGCCCCCCCTTTCTCTCCACAGCAGTAGCATCAGTCCAGGGTAGAGAAAACAGGAGGACAGGCTGGCATGTTATCTTCCATTTACTGATCTCTTGCAGAGATCCAGCATACCCAGAAATGTCTGATAAGAAACCTGAAAGAAGCACATTTTAGTGCCTCATCAACATTTTGTTCCAGTTTCAAGGAAACCAGTGGATGTGAACTGTTAAAGAACTACATGATATATTAAAATTCTTTACACATTATGAAGGTAAAGGTCTAAAGTCCAAGGACAATGAAGGTCTGTGGAAAAATATCACAGCAGTCAACATAGGCCGTGAGATTTCAGGAAAAGCTAATTATTGCCTTGTGCCATAAGTGTCTTTTACTTTACATCTGAAAATTTCCCTGTTTCAAGCTAGAAGCACATATTCCATCCTATGTGTGATAGCCACTGTCATGGCTAGACTTGGGCTTGTATCAGGCTCCTAGAGTGGAGAAGGAGACAAACTTCTCTGCTCATGAATGGTCACAAATACACGCTGTTAAGCACAGGGCACGGGCTGGCCCATAAGTCACCTCTCTGTAAAATGTGGGGAATTGAAGAATGGACTGTGGTTGTATATAAAAGTAATGAGAGTCCTGGGAAGAGCGGAATTTTAGTCATTCTGCTGTAAAACATGAAGGAGCAGGAGAAATACAGCCAAGACACATTGAGGGAGCCAATTTAGATTTACTGAGTGTTTTTCCAAGTTAAATAATCTTCTTTACTAAATTTTCAAAGAGAACACCTGTAAGCTCAGTTGCTTTTCAGAAGTCATTGAAGTTTTAGTGTTAATAAGAGATTACCAAAAAAAAAAAAAAAAGAGGTGTTTTATGCTTTTTATCTTTGAAAGTCAACAGCTATTAATAAACATACTGTACTGTACTGATTAGAAAGATTTGAAGAAATGAAGTTTTCTTCTTTTAATTTATTCTGCAAAAAGGCCCTTTGTGGAAGACAGGAGGAAAGTGAGGTTTCCTAAAAATTTAAAAGTATTGCCTGATGATGGATTGATCATGCTTGATTGATAATATCTCAAGGTGATTCTGCAAACCAGAAAATCCTGTACTGGTCCCACACAGACCGATTACTGAGGTGTAGAAGGTAGAAAAATTGCTCGCCTGTGTTTACAGACTAATAGTAGAACCCACCCTTCAAATAAAAATGTCAAGGAGTGGTAAAACAAACATATGCCCTTGGTAAAGTATATTGCTCAGGTGTGTATTCCAGCAATTGAAATTTATGTTTTTGTATAAGACTAAATATTAAATTGAGGAGAAAATGTTAAAAATATATTTATGGTCTTTAATATGTTTTAGGAAAAAGTCATTACAGGTATATTTTCTGTTGTTATTAGCGGAGGTGGTATTACTGCTGTTTTGTTCTTATTGTTATTGCTATACTGGAACTTCTTTCCTCCATGGCTCAAAAGAACTTTATATTTGAGTCATTGGCTCAGTTATTAGATTGGCTAGCAGCCTGCTCAGTCTAAAATTCATTTGTTTGCTCTGGTCAAAAATCATATATACTTATTTAATAAAATACAAATGGATATATTCAGTCTTCTGAGGAGAGATGGTAGAAAAAGGTTTTTTGTTTCTGGTTATCTTATGGCACAAAGTCTCAAGGAAAACTTTTTTTCAAAAATAACAGATTTTGGATGAGGATTAAAAGTCAGTAACAAGGACAGTGTAGGTCCAATGACCCCAAGAGCTTCTAAAACAGTAGTTTTTGCAGTAGGTTAACATGTTGTGATGCTCCAGGGACTGCTGTGTGCACACTGACCTCTGGGCAGAGGACAGCCGGCTCAAAACGTGCATTGACTAGCATTAAAAAGCCTGCACTGAACTCTGGCAGCACAGTGAGGTCCGCACAAAACTCTGAGGCAAGCCCAGTCCACTGAACACAGAGTGACCTTCGCCTCACCATTACCCAAATGACCACGGGCTCAGTTACCCCTGTGAGACTCAGCTTTGGAGCTGCAGAGTTCTGTTACCAATGGGAAGCAGCAAAGGTAATTTTGTTTAATGACTTTATATACATGGAAAACTTTACCTAGGTGAATTCTAGGTATGCCTTGAAACTCATCAGAGGCTCAGCTCTCAAGTCTTCTAAGCACCTGGAGCACCTTGCAACATGAGAGGTGAGAACAACATGAGCTTAAAGTTGTTCTTTGGGCAAGACCAAAAGCACCTTTTGCAACATGAACAGATTCTGGTTAAAAAAAAAAAATCATTTCTATTCTGCTACCTCTATAAAATTAATTAGTACATGTGATTAAATAGTGCATCTGGCTAAACCTTATGGCAGGAAGATACCAAAAAATCAGATTTATTCTCACAGTCCATTTAAACATCAGACAGAAAGGTATGATTCTAAACATGGCTCTCAAACACCGACATATTTCTTTTCGTCACCTCAAAAGAAACAGTTAAAATGTATCAAGTTCAGTAGTGTAAAGATGTATGAAGTTCAGTGAAATTCAGCCAACAGGGAGATGGTTTTAGGTTCAAGAAATAATGTCCCAGGAGTTGCACTCTTTATGTGAGTTTTCCAGCTGGAAAACTTAAGATTTGGATAGACATCCTCTTGGAAAAAAATCCCATGCACTACAACAAGCACATTGCCTCACTTTATAGCATCAGCAGTGACTTCTGTAAGCATATGCTGTCATTATTTGAAGGCAACATAAGGATAGGTGGGGTTTTCTGAACTGAAAACTAATTCAGCCTAATAACAAAATGGTAATGATAAGTTTTAGCTGTTGTACTTTCATAATTTGATGCTTATATTTTTGTCTCAGCATCAATCTTTAAAAGCCTGTACAAGAATTACATGAGAATTCAGTTAACGGAGCTTGATTTCTTGGTCCACTGGACTGTCATTTGAGAATTAAGCCTGCCAGGTACCAAATACTCTGGAGTGCATATCACACAACAGTATCCAGCCCCAGGCATATTGTTGACTCTTTGAAATGGCATGTTCTATCACTGTTTTCCAATAGCTGTTTGTTTCCTTTTTCTTTTCTTTCTTCCTCCCTCTCATGTCATAAAAAGAAGAAAGGTGACTTTACATAATAATAAAACATTTTATGTATGTTCTGGAATAAAAACAAACCATCTGTTTGGAAAGAAGCTGTATTATTACTTTTCTGATTTTCACAGTAGTTTTATTTATTTGTTTTCATTACTCTATAGTTTCTTATCATATAATGAAGAATATAGCTTATTCTCTTTCTTCTTATACACTCAATTCCTTTGTTCCCTGAAAGGAATTTTTCATAGATAACAAATTCCTCTACCAGATGCGTTCATTTTGCAACTGCAAACAGCCAATTTTTAAGGCTCAAAAGCCATTTTGATGGTCAAAAAAAAAGCAGCCTGCTCAGTCCTAGAAGTAACCAGGTTCTTAAGGGTTCATAGAACCAGCAGGATGAGGAAATGAAAGCAGAGACCAGGAGAGCATGTGGCATTAATAATGAAATACGGCGCTTTTCACCTCAGCATTACTGATTCAAAACGAAAGTTGCTAACCTGTGATCATTATTCAGTGACCCATATGAAATATGTGGGTGACCTTCATCTAGTTCCTAGTAGATATTTGTCTGTCTCATAAGAGGTGAGTGCCCCGGTTAGGAGTTTCAAATGAGAGGCTGATAACTGCTCTGCCACTGTTATTGTGATTTTTTGGCCTGCGTAGTTTCACTGTCCTGGCTTTGTTAGTCTGGAACTTTGTGGGAGCAGGAGTACTGATTTAAAAAACAAAAAAAAATGATGCAAAGCCACACACTAACGGCTCAGCACAAATTACTGTGGAAACAAAGCTTATGCAGTATGATTTTTTTTCTTGCCGTAGTCTGATGTTCTTATCCCTCACAAACACCTGTTTTCAGTAACTTTGAAAGACTTTACAAGCCTCTCATTACACAGTCAGTGGCTCACCTGGGATTAGCACTTCAGTTCCTTTGATATAATCAGTAAATTGCAGTATGCAGCCCATGATAGAACTACCAACATTTGTGGAAATTGGAGGAACAAACCCCTGAGACCTCGTGAATTTTCTGCATTTGGCTGAGTAAAGAACCTAAAATCACATCCAAGATTCTCTGGTATTAGAGTCTGAAGGAAATTTCTGCCAGAATGTCTTTAGGGGATGGATATTCATGAGCATTTACATACACCTATTACATTCAAAAGCACATGGAAAAATATGTGAAACCACTGAAATATTCAGAAAGTCTCCCATTAGAATCAATAGACTTTGAGGTGAGGCGAGGCATACAGCACAGAACTGCTGTAACTCCCTTTTACATGAATGCTTTACATGGCCCCAGACAGATAACACTTGTAATGGCACGAGAGAGCTAGTCTGTTGGGGAAGCCACTTACGTATGGCATAGAAGATTAATTATTTTTTGTTCCTGTGATGCTAGGACACTTCTTTGCTTTCCTCTTGGAAAACAGTACAGTAAATGTCCACAAAAATTAGTATGGTGGCTGTTTTGTTTGTTTTTTTTAATGAAGGCAAAATGAAAAAGATCAAATCAGTGTTAAGACTACAGATCTGATCAGTCATTACACTCACCTTTTTTCTAACAAAACTGGGATCATCCTGCTACAGGAATATTCCTACCAGCCTACTGCTGCTTACACTGTCAGATATACCACGTTAACTCAAGACTGAAGCAGGGCTTCTTTTCTTGACATTCACTTCAACTATAATCACAGACAATTTGCTTCCCCAGTCAAATGTAAATCCTTAAAGCAGTCAGACCTCTCCCACTCAGGCCCCTTTTAGGCAGAAGCTGGAGAGTAGGTTATAGTGACAGAAAAACGAAGAAATCAAGCTGCCACAGAAGTGAAGGATTAACAGGATTTTAGACAGCACAGAAGTAGCTGAGAAACTGTGAAGAACAGCAAGTGATATAGAAACACAGTTCAGTAATAAAGTATTCACCAACAAATATCATAAATAATTAAATCTCATGGACTGGCGACATCTGTTAAAAGTTGCTTTTCTTTTATGATAAGAGATGATTTCTCACATCTTGCCAGGATTACAGTGCTATTACCCTGTTATTTGAGGAATAATTCTTCATTCTCTTTCATATCTGAGCTTATTTAAAATTTGTGAGACCCAGTAAATCCACTTTAAAGCTGATTTATTACTTCAGGCTTTCAAGCCGAGCAAACTCAAACTACTATTAAGAAAAGAAAAGACCTCCAACGAGATTGCTTTGCATACATTCAGCTTTACCTTGGCTCACCCAGATCTAAGAGCTTTCTAGACTTTACATGTTTTCTTTCTTTCCCCTAGAATTGGGATCTCATTTTGAAGAAGTTTTATCTGCCACATAACCACTGTATTGAAGACATAACACCTGTGGTTTTCCCAATGTTGCCTCCAGGCAAAGGATAAGGTTGGAAAAGTCACTTTTACAAGCAGAACTTCTAATTTTTTTAATTTATGCTTATTTCCTTCTTTCTTTCTTGGATAACAGTACTGAGTGCCAGGTCTAATGTTTTGTATTAATTTTTGACAAGGAACCAATTCATTGTGTTTATGCCCCTATTTCTTTCAAGCTGTTAATAGATTATTCAGAGTCATGCTTTTTGCATGCTTCAAGCATAACTGGCTTGTTGTGGATGTGAAGATCATATATTGACTCCAAAGGCAAAAAAATTAAAGAGAGGAAAAAATCCACTGGTTTTGAACGAACAGCCACCATGAGAATTTCCTAGTTAGCAAGCTGTAAGGGAACGATCTCCTCTGAAGCCCATGCTGAAGCCATTTTTATTTTTATGCTCTATATCAATATCTATACAGAGAGAGGAAATAAACAGAAAAATAAGCACAAGAAAAAACAAATTGCCTTGTTGAATCCAGCTCCAGTTTTGACTCCACTGAGTACTTCCAAATATTCAGCATGACCCAAACTGAAATTTTTGCTGGTTGATGCTTTACCAATTAATTTTGATTGCCTGCAGGCACACTCTCTGGCCCAATTAATATTTAATTAGATGGTTTCAGGAAGAGGGAAGATGAATTTCCTCCTCCCCCTCTCAAGAAAAGACATATCAGGCAACAGGTGCAACCAAAATTAGATTTGCTGCAGGCTAAGCAATACAGTTAGAGTGCCTGTCTATCTCTTTAACCATCTTCTAGATGTGTTTTTGAAAGGCAAGGACTGCAAGGAAAATGATTTAAAACACTGCACATTGTAGGTCAAGTCATCTGCAAGAATTAGTGGTGAAGCAGAATAGGAAGGCGGACATAGGGTCACTGACACTAAAAAAAGATTTGTCTATGTTTTATGTGGTGCATCTGTCCAACTGAGCAAAGGAACCCAAATGCTTCCAGGGATATGGTGGTACTATGGTGTAAAACATGGTTAAAGATTTCCTATTTCCTCATTTCTCACACAACAAATCATTAATGTCTCATCAGGACTGCAGACATGTGTCACTGTTTAAAGAAACAGGTTATAACTTTTATTTTGAAGCACACGTGTGAAGGAAAGCTAAAGGAGATATCTGCTATGGCTGCAGAGCGAAATAATAAGTGTAATCCTGGCAAGCTGTTCAATTTATATATTATCATGATTAACAGACATTACATTTGCAGCTATTTGTTCTTATCCCAGGAAAAGTAATCCAACACTGGAAAAGAGAGATAATACACTTTTTTGAACTACAAATTCATTTCATAAAAATCATGATAATTGATGTATTCCAAAATGTTATCTTGAAAATAGGACTGAGCACACTTCTTTACAAAAAAAAAATAAAAAATAAAAAATAAGCAGGACAGTCTGAGTAGAAAAGAACAGATAGAAAATTATACTGTAGACACCGTCTATTATCTTAGTTGGACCTACAAGACTTCTCCTCTTTCCTCAATGTTTCACCAAATCTTCATGCTCTAGCCTGAAGGCAAAGTACTTTTTGGTTACTAAAAGCCCACCATGATATCTAGTCAACCAAAATTCAAAACCAGTTTTTGTTTGACATGTTGCCTTTAACGGCACAACAAAGTACCATTATCATACTTCAGCTAACCATAACATGGAAACATGCTTCAAGGATAGCACAGACATCCTTGGAGAATAAAATGGGTGAGTCACTTGGCCAGATGCAGGCCAGAAGGATTGTCTGAGGAGGACAATAATTCCTTTACTAATTCCTGTGACCAAAGATGACAACACTGCGGAGTCTCTAGCTGTAAGACTGAGATAGCAGAATTTCAGTGGTATGGTGGGAGTTTAAAAACAACACAGATGTAGTTTATTTTTGTTCTTATTTGAAATTTAAACCTTTTTTTATTGCTGGCTTCAAAAAAAAAAACAAAATCTTTAAAGCAATACTTTTCAATAGAGGCTGAAATCAATACAGCATTCATGTACCTACCCAGTGGATAGTAAACAATTCATTTTTTAATCAGGCAAGCTCCCTTTGGCTTTACTGAGGTCTATACTTCGCTAGGAACAGAGTAAAGACCAAAGCCCAAACACATCAAATTTTCTCTAATATCCATGTTCTTCTAAGCTACTTATAACACTGAAGAAATGCACAAAAGCTATTGAAGAATGGAGTTACGTTTGATTGGTGTCACTTTTTGAAAGAAATGCTCACAAACTTTTCACATCAGCTTTTTATTTTTATACTGGTTGAATACTACACAATATTTTTCAACTCTCTTTTTTATGTTTGAGTATTTTCTAGAATAAAGCACTATTAAGATAGTTACATAATAATTTTCCAGTACGTCTTTTATATAACTATCAGTTCTACTTTTCCCAGAGCGTCAAGCAGCTCTCTTGAGTCCCATGAATTTCAAAAATACAATTTCTAAAATTTCAGATCTCTTCTCATTATTTTCATACTCTTCATGTATATTGTATGAATCTGCATGTTTACCATTTGTTTGGTAAAACTCTCATCAAACATCATATTGCTTACCCTTTGCTCTTTCTCATCTAATTCTTGTCGCTAGTTATTTTCTTGCTTCCAGCAGAATTCTTCCGATTTTATTTCTGTGCCCTCATTAGACATTTCTATTGAAAATGAACACACACAGCTGATTAAAACTTCTTTCACTGTTTGGAATCTTCATTTTCTTTCTCTTTATTACTTTTTCTCATTTCGATATGCCCACCATATTTTCGCTTTAAGTTTTATCTGCAAGCATCTACAGAGCATACGTATCACCTTATACTTTTCTTTTTCTTTATGTATTAAATATTTTACAGTTTAAATTTTCATGTCATATCTCTTCTAAACCCGCAATTGCAGAAGATTCAGTTTCTTCTGTTAAGCCTTCTTTAAAATGTGCGGTTATTAAACACTGCCCTGGTAATTTTAATTTGCAATATTTCCTTCTGTATCTCCTAAGCTTTGTCATGTACTTCATGCATGAGAAATCCTACTCAAAAAATAATGTAGATATTTCTAAAATATTCTTCTTTTCATTAACCCTTCATATAATTCCAAGGCTTTGTAGTTTGCAACATTCATATTCCAAAACTGAAGTTGAACTTTATTTGGTTGAAGTTGGCGAAAAATAAAGGGACTCCATCTGTCTACACTTTGTAATAGCCACACTTCTTGCCTCTGGAGCCAAGAATTTTTCAATCTGTTTCCTGGCAATAAAATTACGCACTAGTTTTTTCCCCCCTCAAGTAAAAGTGATTCATTACCAAGGACCCTGCTCCAGAGAAAATTTGACCATAAACTTTTCCCCTGCTATAAATGCATTTTGGGACCTTTTGGAGGGGGAAAAAAAGCCTAGGGATCCAAATATTTAACCATAAGAAGAGTGTGATTAAAATGACTGAATTGCATTCATGACCTACTGATCTAGAACTTTCATTACATACTATAACTATACCGATAGACACCTTAATTTGCTAAATGCTATGTTTCTGCATATTCCAAAGAATTACAGAAAGTTAGGAATTCACTAAAACACAGAATGATAGCTGACTTACTCTCATTTCATTCAACTCCTGTACTGAGGGAAATTCTATCATTTTCCAAAAGATGTTTACCAAACCTGTTCATAATACTTGTAATAGCGGAAATTCCACAGTTCAGCTGCCTAGTGGTATGACATAAAGAAGACAGAAACTGGACATAATCAGAATTTTACCAGACATCATCTTGGGCAACGTACTTTTGTTGGATCTGATTTGAATGGGGAGTTGGAGCAAATGGCCTCCTAAGGGCCCTTCTTACCTGAATTATTCTGTGACTCTGTGAATCTCTGAATATTGCCATGTATCTGACCCCAGCCCTTCAACCCACATAAAATTTTGGAAGATTTTCTTAAATTCAATGTAAACCTGATTTGATGTAAATGAATATACTTTTCGTTTTTCTGCCATCAATTAGTGATGCAAAAAAACCTGTTCACCTTCGTTAGTATAACTTCCTCCTATAAACCGAACCTTCTAGATTTTTCTTTAACTTTTCTTTCTATATTTTTTATTGTTCCTGTTGCCCTGTTATGCTGTTCTTCTGGACCTTCCCTTTTTTTTTTTTTTTTTTGAGTCTTACCCCCTTTCTCTTTTTATAGATAGTCTATTGTCTATTGTCCTTATTCATCTGTCAGGGAATTGATCAGTTCCCAAGGGCTCTTGAAAAGCATCATCAGTGATTCAGAAATCCCAGACATTTCTCATGACAGGGTACTCTATAAAGGCAGCTATGGACCTTACAAATCCTCCAAAAACTGGCTATATGCGCATTCAGAATATAATGCAATCAGGATGCCATCTTTTGTTCCAAACTATGATTTCTCAATGAGTTGAGTGCTGCTGTACTTGCCAGAAGGTTCATGCATAATTAATTCCAATTCATTTTGCCAATTAACTGCTTTCCTAATGTTTGCACAGAGTCACTGGAAAGAGTCTTATTTGTTTCTATCATGAATTCCTTCTTAGATTCTTCTTTTAGCTTCATTACTCACTATTCTGTATTAGGTCAATGCACTATGTTTACTCCAGGTTATAAGGCAACATACCATTACAACCACACTATATTATTAATGTGCACAAACTGCAATGTAATGCTGTATTGAACAGAAATTAAAAACAAGTCATCATGTATTTGAGGAAAGGGATGGCCTTTAATGTTAATATTTTCAAGGTGGTGAAAGTATTAGGTCATTGGAGTTTTTAATACATGCTTTTTTCTATTAGTAATATAGGTGATTGGACACTGTTTTGATTTTTTTTTTTTTT